>CM068825.1:1102500-1355000 GCA_028554795.2 Sinohyriopsis cumingii | reverse complement strand
AAATTATTCGAAGTTAATGATTTAGACGGAAATGAAAATACGATACCTGAGAGCAGAAAGTGGCAACAACAAAATTGTTAATATAGAAAAATTGAAAATAGAAAATGAGATGGTGATATTGAAGAAGTGAAAATAGGAAGAGGATATATTCAACTAAGACAGAACTGATATAAAATGGATAACAATGGTAAATATGTAAGACAGAATTGATATAAAATGGATAACAATGGTAAATATGGTGATTTAAATATAGAGCTTATTTTAACCTTATTGCCAAAAATGGTGGTCACATTGTCTTATGGGAAAAGATAGATAACAACTATATTGATTTATTAACAGAAAGGTTTTATAAAAACAAAAGAATGTAGCATGTTATCAAGATGTATTTGGAAAGTATTAACATGAATAAGTACCTCAAAGAAGATTAATATTTAAACAAATTATTGATGGTTAAGAAATTATATTCCATAACAAAGGGAAAATAACGATAATCAGCACAAATTGACAAAAGGGATTTGGAAGAAAATTGCGAATTCCAAAATGTGAATGGACATTACCAGGTCATAAATACACAGGTCTATATAATCCATTAGATGACCAAGTGATGACAGGTATATATAATCCATTAGATGACCAAGTGATAACAGGTCTATAAAATCCATTAGATGACCAAGTGATAACAGGTCTATATAATCCATTAGATGACCAAGTGATAACAGGTATATATAATCCATTAGATGACCAAGTGATAACAGGTATATATAATCCATTAGATGACCAAGTGATAACAGGCATATATAATCCATTAGATGACCAAGTGATAACAGGCATATATAATCCATTAGATGACCAAGTGATAACAGGTAAAAACTTTGAATATTATAGCATTCCATGTCATGGATATGAACGAAAAATTGAAATTGATAATACTGCACTTCAGCCTAATTTATTCTCCACAGAAAATCAAATATGTGACGATATAATGTTAAATGATTTTGATGCTATGAAAGCAGAAAAATGTCGTTAAAGAATAGATATGAGTTTTGTTTTCTTGTATCATTGGTATAAAGAAAACCAACCTTACCCCCCCCCCAAAAAAAAAACAAAACACATGGGCATGAACATAAAAAATAATAACACTATAATATAATATATTAAAATGTTAACTAAAGAACAAAGAAATAATACTAAATTATATGATTATTTACCACAATTAAGTTCTGCCAACAGAAAAAGTTATGAACTATATGAAAACGTAAAGAAAGCAAAAAACTTTCAAGAATTAGTGGTAGATGAGTATGTTATCAGTGGTTCCTTTTTACGTGAGTAAAGTAGCAATAATTCCAATAATTGCAAAATGAATAATTCAAGTTCAAACATTGATGGAAACTGATCAGTTTAAGCGCATATTTTTGAAAAGATTTAATGGATGAATAGAAGAAGTAACTTTTTTTAACGATTTAAAGGATGCGTGTAAAATGTTATTTGTAAAGATTGTAAAGGATGTATGTTAGAAGTAATTTTATTTAGACATTAAAGGAGGCATTTTAGAAGTATTTTTATTCAAGGTTTTAAAGGAGGCATGCTAGAAGTAATTATAGTCATCTTTTTAAGGAAGCGTGTTAGAAGTAAGTTTATTTAGGATTTTAAAGGATGCATGTGACAAGTAACTCTTTGTTTCAAGAATTTTAAGGATGCATGTAAGAGATCATTTCTGCAAACGTTTTTAAGAATGCATGTAACAAGTATATATTTGAGGATTTTAAAGGAATCAAATGAGAATAATTTTTTTAAGGCTTTTAAAGGATGGATATAAGGAGTTATGTTTGAAGGATTTTAGGGATGCATGCAAGAAGTATTTTTCACAAGTATTTTATGAATGTATATAAGAGGTTTGTTTTTCAAAAGGATTTTAAGGATGCATGTATGAGGGTTTTTTTCCAAGGAGTTTAAGAATGCGTGTAAGAAGTAATTTTTTCAAGGATTTTAAGGATGCATGTATGAGGGTTTTTTTCCAAGGAGTTTAAGAATGCGTGTAATTTTTTCAAGGATTTTAAGGATGCATGTATGAGGGTTTTTTTTCCAAGGAGTTTAAGAATGCGTGTAAGAAGTAATTTTTTCAAGGATTTTAAGGATGCGTGTATGAGGGTTATTTTTTTAAAAGGATTTTATGACTGCATGTAAAGGTAATTTTTTAAGCATTTAAAGATGCGTAAAAGAAGTAATTTTAATACTGATGATCTAATGTAAATAAGTATTTGACATAAGAAAGATTTGAAATAAGCAAACATTATATATATATATATATATATATATATATATATATATATATATATATATATATATATATATATATATATAAAGATTTAATTGAGATTATTATTCAACAATATTGAAATATTTACCGACAGAAATGTATAATTTAAAAAATACCTGTGTGTAAAAAAATGTATAAAAAGTTAAGAACAAAAAACCAAACTATAATTGCAAAGATGTTCAATATGCAATTGTTAAATAAATAAAATTAAATTTAAACAATAATATCTAAAGAAAGAAAATAATTAATTTATAATAATTTTGAAAAATGTTTAAGTTTATTTAAATAAAACAAATAATTAAGCTATTAAATATAAATTTTCAAAAGTACGCTAACAATTTAACAAATAAATATTTTTACTGCGTAATTTTTAAAAATGTAAATGCACTTTTTACAGGCAGAACAAATTTTAAGGTTAAAATACAAAGCCCCCTTGCTCGTTTGGCTTGCAAAGAACACTTCTTCGGCTATAATGTTTTTTTTCTCTTCAGATTTAATAAACTAAGCCCCGCGAACATTTAAAAAAATTAATTGTTTAAAAATTAAAAAGTTAAACCCTAAATTGATATCAGTTTTAATATATTACTTATTTAAGAACATCTTTATGATCACGGCATTCTCTCTTTACTTATTTTAGATTGGATACAACTGCATCCGTAGTGAAGGAGGTTATGTGGTCCTTTGTGGAGTAGAGGTGAACGAGACCAATGTTTTAAAATATGTCGACTTTGGGGTAGGTGAACACGAGTTTGAGTTTTAATTACACTAGTGGAGCATGAGAAGCTGTGTTTCATGTGTTTAAATGTATATTATCGTGTATGCATGTCAAGACGGAGGAGGAATTTGGTTTCTTACGAGCACTGTAAAACCTAAATTTTTCATGAAATCATTTCAACCACTTAAGGGCGTTAATACATATAATTTAATAATTTTAGTAATTTATACCAGAAGCTGAGAGAGAGAGAGAGAGAGAGAGAGAGAGAGAGAGAGATAGAGAGAGAGAGAGTCCCCTATTTGATTTAAAAATGATTGAAAATAATACAAACTCTAATGTTGAGCTTATACGAAGATGTACTGTTACTACAGAAAGGACACCGCTTTGATATTTCAGAATATATGATATTACGTATACATGTAATGAAGTGATGAGGGATGTTCCAAGTAATATAATTGATCAATCAGCATTGAAAATTTCTGACGTCACTGTATCGACCATAGGTTCTTTTTGTTGAAATTGATTGGTAAAACACCTCTTTTTCCAGAACCTAACTGTAAAAACAGATTTCAAAAAGTTAGCCGACGAGCTGGAAGAAGAGAGAGAAATGACAATATTGTACGGAGGAGTATTATTGGATCATTCTCGATTCAAAAGAGAGTTCGATGACCCAGTGTCCAGACTGATGCATGATCCTATGACAAAACTCAGGCACTGGTTGGATCAAAAGAATTACAGACTTGTAGATCTTCTGCTAACATTTGATAGAGACAACAATTTGACGATTGCCAGAGATGAGTTACACCGTGGAATAGAGGCATAGTTTCCATTTTCATCCTTTTTGTTCAAATACAAGGGACATGTTTTTTATTCTACCTAACTCCTCTGCTGGCTTAGAGAACCAGACTGGCGTTAGAAAAACATCGATGCTTGCTTTCCTGCAGAATGTTTTAGTTTATATTAATACTTGGCTTTGGTTGATCCTGCATGAAGATTCTAATAAACATGTAGGACAAAATGAAAATGGGGATTGTTTTTTTTGTGTGGTAATTTGTAAGTAATAAAGTCCGCTGTAAACAATACTGTTCGATTTAAAAACAATCTTTTCCAGGCTCGTGAAAGTCTTTAAAGAGTATTACACCAGAATTAATCTTGTTATACAAATATAAAAAATCGACCAATTTTAAAACTATAAAAATATTTTTAAAAATTGCAGCGTATGTTCGTATAGTCAGTTTCTGTTCACTGGTAGCTTGTATTCATTACAGAAAAAGTTTGTTAATTTTATTAGCTTGCTTTGTTCTAATTTTGACAGATGAATGGAATTGATCTAACACCCGCTGAAGTAGACCAGCTAATGGATTCATTGGATCAAGATGGAGACGGAGAGATTGATATGAAGTAAGTTCTTCCTGTTCATTTTGTACCCGTCAAACTAACGTGTTGCAAAACACTCTACCTGTCGGTCTCTGAGTTCAGTTGC
Organism: Sinohyriopsis cumingii; assembly: GCA_028554795.2. Taxonomy (NCBI): domain Eukaryota; kingdom Metazoa; phylum Mollusca; class Bivalvia; order Unionida; family Unionidae; genus Sinohyriopsis; species Sinohyriopsis cumingii. The sequence goes on along the minus strand of CM068825.1, from coordinate 1,350,485 downwards.
TGGTGATTTATTTGTATGCTTCTATCGCGACAACAGGTTAATATATATATATATATATATATATATATATATATATATATATATATATATATATATATATATATATATATATATATATATATATATATATATATATATATATATATACACACACACACTTACACATCTACCACCACAAAAACCTTAAAAACCAATACAGTTAGCAATAGCTAAAAGACAAGACTCGATTTTCCGTACGTCAATTTTATGACAATGTCTAACCTTGATATGTGCGTATGTGTGTATGTGTGTGCGTTACTTTTTTTCTGTGTGAATGGTACCAGAGATCCGAGAGGAAACGACCGACCTTTGATAATACGACCAAATACTCTGAGATGCATTTTGACATTCTGTTCAGAAAATTGGTATATCCTGTAAGTGTTGCTTGGATGTATTAGTCACCTAATCTTGATCGAAAGGCATCCGTTCCAGCTGATAATTCGTGATGTCCATTATTGCGACGGCCTGCTGGAAATCATCTTATACCATATATTTCTGGTCAAAATACACATTGAACATCTTTTCATTGTAGGGAATTGATGAAAGGTGACCAGGAAAACACATTATTAGAGAGAGACGCAAAGAAATACCAGGAACAACAGGCCGCATTGGCGAAGATGTTTAAGCAAAGAAGGATGTCGAAGACAGCTTCCGGTTACATGGACATACTAGCAGATGCGGATGTTACACAGCTTAAGCAAGTCATCTAGGATGACGGAGGAAACAAAACAAACATATTCAGTACCTTTACTATACAATCGTTGTCATAAACCTATGTAACTTTATTTCCGTGTTACATCAGGATCTATGCGACTCCATTCGTGGATGTTCTCCCAAGTAAAACAAAAGAAAAAGTTAGACTGTTTTCAGCTGGATATTCTGACTGGGTCTCAAGTTAACTGTTCAGAATAAGATGTTTTATATTTAGCAATAGGAAATAGTTCCAGTTCTTTATTAGGTCCTTGAGTCACGAAACACACTGAGTACCATTCTAATCATGGCGTTAAAACTTAAAACACGTAACGTCTTTAAGCACATTGATGCCAGACTCATCATATATTTTAATATAACCATATTATTGGTGTATCCTCATGAAATTTCAGTGGTGCATGTTCCTAAATACGGTACTGACAATAATGATGGACATGGGGTTATATTATATGCTCAGTTTTGTGACTAAGGGCGTATTATTTGTTTGGGCTATTTTCAACGAAATAGTTTTATTCTTTATTTGACTCTTGTTCCTATGTCTGTGTTACATCGACTTGTTACATAAGAGATCCTTGCTTTTGTTTGTTTGTCGTTTTTTTTCCATCAGCGTAGGAATACATAATAGTAACATAATCTCTCGTAATTATTGTTCAGTGTTGTTTGTGGCTTCCGTATTTGCGTGATCTTGGTTCACTTTCTATTGAATATTGACAGATCGCCTTAGACAGATTAGCATTTACGGACGTAATGTTCAGAAAATTTGTTTCGACGCCTGTCATGTGTTTCGAATTGTATTTTATGTCTTGTTTTGTTTTATTTTCGAAAGAATTTGCATGAGGAATAACTCTTACCGTGTCGAAGGAATTTAAATTTGCCAGTGAAACAGGTTCTTGTTTTCTTTGAATGTAATGTAAATATTTATAAACTTTACGAATGAGTTTACATCATGGTTACAATATTTATAAACTTTACGAATGAGTTTACATCATGGTTACAACACCGGCGATATCCGTACACTATAAAGATACAATGGTCGCGTGCAGAATACTTTCAAATTACGCGTGGAATACATTACAATACTTGGATAAATGATCACCGAGGTGCGATATCTACTTTTCTTTAAGTCTAATACATTGTAGAAAAGTAGTAGACTACGAAGCACAGCAAGTACTCTGGTCTCCGAAATGTCGACTGTTATAATTATTTGTAATAAATACCAATGGATTTTACAAATGCATTGTACCTGGTGTATGCCAGAATTTCACTTCTCTTTCATGTTCCGTAGAATTTCTCTGTTAAAAGATACAAAGAATGGAAGCTTGCAACTTCACAATAGTAGAGCAGACAAATAAAGCTCTTCATAGTTTTTATATGTTTTTTTTTAACGAAAGATCTTGTCAAAATTTTGAAATTGCGCACGACGATTAATTCCTTTGATTAAGAATCAAATGCGGTCACATATTTTATTACTTTTTACACGCTCTTTAATATCTTCTAAATCATTAAGTAAACTTCATCAGACACACCCACACACACCCACACACATACATACATACATACATACATACATACACACACACACACATACATGCATGCATGCATGCACGCAAGCAGGCACGCACTCACGCACGCACGCACACACATACACATACACACATACATGCATACACACACATACATACATACATACATACATACATACATACATACATACATACATACATACATACATACATACATATTTTGCATTTACCGCATGGATATGCAGACAATAATGGATGAATAAAGTCCATGTAATCTTTATTATAAATTGTGCTTGCGGATGGTATAAAACTACACATTGGGCAGCACCTTTGTTTCACTAAAATGTCGTATTATGCGATTTGCATTGCAGCTATAGTATATTTTTATTATTTATCTTTAAATCGTTGTAAGTTTTATTCAATCCAGTCGTTATCTTCCGATATCAGTAATAATTTGAATAAAGCTGAGTAACTTAAATACCGCTCCCTTTGATACAGTATTTTGACGAGTCTTCTTTGTGAAATATTTTTTCTTTTAAACAAGAACACAGTCAAGCTTTATGAATTATTATTATTATTATTATTATTATTATTATTATTATTATTATTATTATTATTTCAATGATAGTAATGATATCAGTATTAGCTATGATTATGCAACAAGCTCAAATAATTTATTAAATTACTTTCCATGGCTCAGATGTTGGTTTTGACAGTCTTTAAGATGAGAAAGAAACGGAAAACATGATACTTTGATGCGTGCTCATGCATGTTTTATATCAGGAAGCCGAGACGAATCAAATTGTAGGTCACAGATTATGCAAATTAAGCTGTATTCCATTTTTGTTTCCTTTGTGGCTCTTCTGTGTTTCTTTATATACGTTATTACTCGTTTTACCTGCTTCTCACAATTACTTGGAATTTGTTGTTTTTTCGAGAAGCCTTACATACAAACTGTTTTGTCACAGCATATAAAGTACCCCTAATCAACATCAAATGCATAAAAGGAGTTTATCTACGAGTATGGAATATTATAAATTACACAAAAACCTTAAATCAGAGAAATTGCTATAGCACCATGGTCAGTAGTGGAGCAGATCGCCCGGTATAATTTTAAATTTTTTTACGATATCGTTCGTGAATGACAACAAAAGTTCCATCAATCTATGATAATACTCTATCGAGGGCTAATTTACCATTCCAAGTTTGTAAAAATTGGTCATTAATGTATTTTAAGTGGCATATTTGACAAAGCAAAGAATCTGAGTGAAATCCATGCACACCCGTGGCACACTGGGTCAAAGTTATTGGAAGAAAAATAATCCAAGCACACCCGTGGCACACTGGGTCAAAGTTATTGGAAGAAAAATAATCAAAGCATACCCGTGGCACACTGGGTCAAAGTTATTGGAGAAACCAAATCCATGCATACCCGTGGCACACTGGGTCAAAGTTATTGGAAGAAAAATAATCCAAGCATACCCGTGGCACACTGGGTCAAAGTTATTGCAAAAATCACAATGTCCTGATCACAAGTTGTTTACTTTTAAGAGACAAAATTGACAGTGTTCCGTGGGCTACAATATTTATACAACTTTTAAAGCAAAACTCATCTTTGACCAGGATTTAGTCTCGTTTTGGGAACGTATTAAGCTCTTGGGCCGTAATTCGAGCATATTCAGCGCGCACACAGTCTGAGACGGATTTTGACTTTTTTCTAAAGAGGCTTGAGTATAAAAGATCTTGTTCCTCCGGTATAATATGTTTTATTTCACTTCATTCGTTTTCGCATTGACAAATGTTCTCTTGTCTAAGTCCGATCCTTAGTCTCTGTATCGGCAACGTCTACGGTTTTCATTGGTGTACAAGCGTGTACCTGCCCATCTTGACAGTAGTGGCATCCGACCCATTACTTCTTTCGAGATTCCCGACCGATTTACCGGTATTTAGACAACCTTCCCTGTGGTGTCTTCACTAGCCGCCAAAAAGATAACATAATCAAAAATGCTTGTCCTTGCCTCAAAGATACAAACGAGATTATCATCCTTTAGTGCGATGACATTATCGTAATGTAGATAAGCATAGAGATAAGCACACCAAGCAATACGTTTGTTGACTCAAACGGCAAGGAATGCTCAAGACTGCAGAAATGTTAGAGCTACAGAAGTAGAAAAACATGGAGACTCAATTTAAAACAATTGTCAAAAAATCTCATGAAGCCAATATTTTCAACTTCACCTTTTAGTTTCATAATTTCACTTTGTCATATTTGATAAAGGAAGTTATTGTCAGCAGTTATATGTCATTATTTTCAGTATTTCATTTGGTTCTAATCATATATTGCTTGATGCATAATTAGGTCGTGAACTATAAAACAAGTACTCACTCGTGTTCATGTGAAAAGTTTATAGTTTGCTGAATCATTGCCGGAAATGTTAGTCATGCCATTGTTGTCTGGCTCATGGTTTCTGTTTAGATGTTGAGTCAACTAATGTTAAATACATTGACCACTTCACATCAGCATTCATTCTTGTCTTTAATATGCTTTCAAATTTTTGCTTGTCTTACATCAGCATTCATTCTGATTTCTTTCACATGTTATGCAATATTTCTTGTGATTACACATGTATGAAAGACGCCGGTGACTACGCGGAATCAGGAAATATGATCGCGTATGTATAATCCTACTTTCAAGGCGAATGTAATTGAATATTTGATTGATGAAGTTCACAGATTTCAATAACATTCCATTAAATATCTTTAATAATTCAGACGTATATTTCTCCCTCCGGAGATATTTTATGAATCGGCCAGCTAATTTATTTGCACTGATAGGCATCTGCATGCATGTCATTTCCTTTCATAATGTTTTCCTTGTAGATTGTACATTTTCGAAGATGATACCTTCTTGATTATTGTACTATCTACCATTAAATTCAATTAATAGAAAACGTATCAACAAAGTCCGTTTGATTATTTTTAAGCATCCACTCTCCGTTTCAGTTATTGGAATGTATCCACACAGCCTGTTTGGACTATTGGAATATATCAACACAGTCCGTTTGAGTTATTGAAATGAATATTCTTCTTCTTCGTCATTAAATATATTTCAAATGAGTTGTGTTCATCTTTTATTTTATAGGCCTAAGCCCTCCACGACCGCACAGTCTTTGTAACTGTGTTTTTATATTACAGCATTTCCAATTATATTCGAGAATCAGGAGGGAATAAGTTGCAACACAAACATTTAGGTGTCAACATGGAAGGGTGGGTGAGTATTATTTACAGATATTACATTTACAGTCTCTATCATTCCAGGACAGAATTAAAGATGTAAATGAATTAAAACTCCATTGCTTCTAAAGTGATTTGATTGCTCATTCCATAAAATTGAAGCTGGGTATCGAAAAGATTATTTGCCAAAATGTTGAGGATTTCATTCTTGGGACATATAAAGTATTTTAATGTCAAAAATTATATGTATTATGTTTAAAACTTATTAAATCATTCAAGCATTTGGGAGCATGCTTATTCAGAATTTCGAAACTCTTGAGAACCATAATCCGAAGTCTACGCATCTTTAGGATTTGCATGTTTGCCTAAGTACGAGTTTATGGTAGCTGCTTCTGATGTTACCATACACAACTCTCTTGTATTCTTTTACAGAATTCATGTCATTGCAGAAATGATTTGCAAAGGAATAAATATTGACAGTGGAGAGGATTCATGTATATAAGACTGTCAGTTTGCTAAGTCTAGCTAGCTTTTGACCAATATGTTTCAAGACATATAGTTGCCTTGAAAATATCATACAGAGACTTTTTACACGTGAATCGAATTGCAGTTGATAGTCAATGACAGTTCCTATCAGTTAAACAATGTCTTCACAGTTTACGACAGCACTGCTTATGTTTAGTACAGGCTTCATACTGAATGTCTTTTTTACCCATAGCTCGTCCTTGAAACATTTCATGGTTGGCTTGCACGTTTTAGCCTCGAACCAGTCGATCAGAATGTTTGACTCGGCTGTAAGTGTGTCCATCAGTGTGTCAAAATCCGCTGAGGATAAGAACAAAGTATTATCGACGGCATAATCATATAAAGAGCCGTATGTAATAAAATAAAATATATCCCTGATAAATACATTAAATAGTAATGGTCCAAAGATCAACCCATGATGAACCCCTTTCTAAAGCTCAGTCCTACCAGTCATGATTGCCTGCAACTCAGTTTGTTGCTTTCGATTGGACAGATAGCTCAGTAAGAGTTCTACAGAGTCATCTGACCTACCATAACGTAGAAATGGAGACAGACAAAGGCCTTGGATAAATCCATCAGGACTACAGTTATATATTTCTTTTAACCACGAACCTTCTTCCAGTCTTCAAACAGACGCATTAGAGTAGTCTGGCACCATGACCTTTATGAATGGCACCCCAATGTTTGTTGAAAACTTCCACAAGAAATGATGCAAGAAATGATATAAGAAATGATACAAGAAAGGTTACTAAATTATTGATTTCTCAAGCAGTTTAGATATGATAGATAGAATGACGACAAGTCGGTTTTTATCAAGAGTTTCTTTTGTCCGATCACGAAAAATATTAGATTGCATAATTTTGTTGATTAGATATGTAATATGGCTCACAAGGAGTGTTGCCCCAGCTTTTAATAGTTTAACAGGAAAGTATATCATCTCAAGTAGCTTTTCTGAAAAATTTTCTGCTTCTTTTATTTTATACATTTCTTCATGTTTATTTTGCTGAAATTCAAAACGTGTGTTTATTTTCCTAGTGTCCTTAATAGCTTTGATACTCTGATGGGTTCAAGGGTCAAACGGAACATCGTTACCAATGTCTGATACAAATTCTTAAAGACTTCACATATTTCTCTGTCATGATGTTATCTTGACCATCCGAACATTTATTAGAAAACTATAGGTTAACAGTTGACCAGAAGTTCCAAGATGGATTTCTCTCTGTACATCTATCTAAGAAGTTAGCTTTCAGATACGTACGTTTTTATTTGTTTACCAGCTTTCTCTGCTTCCTATATTTTTCTCAGGCTTTGGATGATCTGTGCTAAGTGTATTTTGTAAACACATGTGCTTATCATATTTAGATTGATTTAGTGTTCTGTTCATGTAATTTAATGTTTTTTTTTACGTGGATATGTATGTTTTACTGGAACTTGTTTGTCTATAACATTTAACAGAACGTTGCAAAATGAATATCGTCAGAGTTAACATAGTCTGAGTCAGTAGTGGAATATAGGGCAGTAATGGAGCGCTTTGAAAATCACATAAAAATTCTTGAAACTTCTATACTGTGTTATTGTTTTCTTTCATGGTTGCAGAATGATGGGTGTCTCTTAATTGTGTAAGGACCACATTATGAAAATCACTAATACCAGTAGTCTCATTAAGGTAATAATGCACTGACTTTATTTATTTATAAGAATGAGATCAGTACAGGATGTATAACATTCATTCTTAAAACACTGTTTTTGTCTAATCAAGCATGCAAGATAAAAAATATCACACATATCATACAGGGAACGGGATTAGGAAAGGCCCTGTATATTACAATTTAGGTCACCATTGATAATGCGGTTTCCACACTTTACCATTCGTTTGTCATGCGATGGAGCCCTGTAGAAAGACTGTTAACGTAATGGTGAAAATAAATGATAATTCGCAGGAATTGGTTCAGGCGATGGCCGTCCGAAAGTTATGGATTGTACGGTACTTCAATAAACAGAATCCAATATGTTCTTTATTAAGCGTCAACTTTTCCTGCCACCGCCTCTCTCTCTCTCTCTCTCTCTCTCACACACACACACACACACACACACACACTAATTGGGTAATGCTTCATCTAAGTCATTCCAAATACTCTAAAGGGTAACATTTAAGTACGTTTAGCAAACAGTATACGGGTGGAAACTGCCAAATGCAAACATATACATATACCCCTCAAAACAGACGACGGTGAATCTACGTTTAGAAAGGAGAATATTGTATTAGGTTCCTATTACTCGAGATTCTATGTCTCATAATTATGACAGATTGATTGCTTATGACCAGTTCTAACACTAACCTCTTAGTACTGAGCGCCTAGTGAGTCAGCTGTTAGTACCATTATTATAAATCTATGGTATGATTCGGACTGGGTCCAAACTCGCGACCACTTGCGGACGCTCTAACCACTAAGCCACCAGTGTGGCGAAATATAATGTAAAGGAAAATATTCGACTTGTTCGTAAAAACTTAGTCTACAGGTCCATTGCACAAGATTGGTCTCGACGTACCAAAATTAAAAGCCATTTCTCTGATACAAGACTGCTCCGTTGGCTTAGTGGTTAGAGCGTCGGCCTCAGATGCGGGAGGTCGCGGGTTAGAACCCCGGCCGATTAATACCAAAAAGACTTCTGCAAACGGAATCCAAATCACTCTCTCTCTCTCTCCTTCTCTCTCTCTCTCTCTCTCTCTCTCTCTCTCTCTCTCTCTCTGATGCAAATTTTTTGCCTCGATAAATTGTTTGGTTTTCGAAATAAAAAATTTATTGTCGCACAAAAGATCTTGAAGTAGTAATCCAGACTGAGGTGCGTTGCAAGAAGTCTCGTAAAGAAATAATACATAGAATTTCATTCAGACAGGTGTATGTAGAGTCATCTAAGTGAAAAATAGCAAGGAAAAAAAAACACCAAAAAAAAAAAAATCCTACTCCAATAACTATTTTACAAATTAAATTTATTATTAATCTTAAAGTAAGCTCTATTTGCCATTGAGCCATACATATCCTTCCCTAATATTTTGAAATGGTTTTCCCTGGTGGCTTAATTATGATATATTTATATTGATCTGAAGGCCTAATCAAAAGATTTGTTTGTTTCTGGTTACAATGAAAACAAATTAGCTTAGGTAGGTCGGTGCAAACTTTTTTTATCTGCAGGGATTTCAATGATTCATAAACTAGAAAAAGCGCCTTTTGCACCCTGATTTAAACATCGATCGTAGTTACATTCTTTGTTAATTATTTGTTTTTCAAACATTGATGTTGGATCGGCAGTTACAAATAAAGTCAGCCGAGTAACCAGAACCAAACACTTTTTATTTGGCCTAATGTTGAAAACCGAATGACGATGGTGGTACAGTACCATCTTTCAATCTATAAAGACTATTATCTGGAAAATTAATAGATTACATAAAGGCCAAAAGAAATCTGATTTAACGTAGTCAGTATTCAGAAGCTAATTAATTTATTTGAGATTTTTATATAATGAGTCGTTATATTGACTGAAGAGTTATTGATTTTTCCTGACTGATAATCGTCTAAAACAGACGGCCCATGTTATTAAAGAGGCGCATCGCGGGATAGTTTGACAGAATTGAGAAATAATCTTCGAAGCTTTTGTAACAGCCAAATATATGAGAGACAAATGATGAACATTATTGAGCATATTTCTTCCCTACTGCAATAAATTCTTTGATTTTCTTTTAAAAATGAAAGGTAATTCCTGACCGTCCACAATCAGAGTACTATGAGTTTTGGATGCTGAAATGTTTAAATGTGAAATAAGACGCTGAAATGTTTAAATGTGAAGTAAGATACTGAAATATTTATGTGTGAAGTAAGATGCTGAAATATTTATGTGTTTAGTAGGATACTGAAATATTTATGTGTGAAGTAAGATGCTGTAATATTTATGTGTGAAGTAAGATGCTGAACTGTTTATGTGTGAAGTAAGATGCCGAAGTATGTGTGAAGTAAAGTACTGAAATGTGTGTGAAGCAAGATTCTTAAATGTGTGTGAAGTAAGATGCTGAAATGTTCATGTGTGAAGTAAGATGCTGAAATGTGTGTGAAGTAAGATGCTTAAATATGTGTGAAGTAAGATTCTGAAATGTGCGTTAAGTAAAATGCTTAAATGTATGTGAAGTAAGATACTGAAATGTTTATATGTGAAGTCAGATGCTGAAATGTTTTTGTGTGAAGTAAGATGCTGAAATATGTGTGAAGTAAAGTACGAAATGTGTGTGAAGTATGATGCTGAAATGTGTGTGAAGTAAGATGCTTAAATGTGTGTTAAGTAAGATGCTTAAATGTGTGTGAAGTAAGATACTGAATTGGTTATGTGTGGAGTAAGATACTGAAATGTGTGTGAAGTAAGATGCTTAAATGTGTATTAAGTAAAGTGCTGAAATGTGTGTGAAGTAAGAAACTGAAATGATTATGTGTGAAGTAAGATGTTGAAACGTTTATGTGTGAAGTAAGATGCTGAAATGGTTATGTGTGAAGTAAGATGCTGAAATGTTTATGTGTGAAGTAAGCTGTTGAAATGTTTATGTGTGAAGTAAGATGCTGAAATATTTAAGTGTGAAGTAAGATGCTGAAATGGTTATGTGTGAAGTAAGATGTTGAAATGTGTGTGAAGTAAGATACTGAAATATGTGTGAAGTAAGGTACTGAAGTGTGTGTAAAGTAAGATTCTGAAATGTGTGTGAAGTACGATGCTTAAATGTGTGTGAAGTAAGATACAGAAATGTTTATATGTGATGTAAGATGTTGAAATATGTGTGAAGTAAGGTACAGAAATGTGTGTGAAGTATGTGTGTGTGTGTGATTAGGATTTTTAACGTAGCTTTAACAATTTTTCTGATAACTATTAAGCTTTGTTTTTCGGCAAATGACAGTTTATACCCCTGCTGATACTGAAATGTTTATATGTGAAGTAAGATGTTGAAATGTATGTGAAGTAAGATACTGCAATATGTGTGAAGTAAGGTACTGAAATGTGTGTGAAGTATGTGTGTGTGTGTGATTAGGATTTTTAACGTAGCTTTAACAATTTTTCAGTCATATTGCTGCGATGTCTGCAGTGTGGCAGTTTATAGTGATGTTCTGTACTGGGGCATAATGCTGCAGACATGTAGCATGATGTCTCACCCAGTCACATTATCCTGACACCAGGCCGACCAGTCCTAACACTAACCTCTTAACGCTGAGCGTCTAGCGAAGCAGCTGTTAGTACCATTTTTTTAAGTCTTTGGTATGACTAGACCGGGGTTCGAACCCACGACTTTCCACTTCCGAGGCGGACGCTCTAACCACTAGGCCACCGGAGCGGTTGTGTGTGTGTGTGAAGTAAGATTCTGAAATGTGTGTGAAGTAAGATGCTTCAATCTGTGTTAAGTTAGATGCCTAAATGTGTGTGAAGTAAGATACTGAAATGTTTATGTGTGAAGTAAGATGCTGAAATGTGTGTGAAGTATGATATTGAAATGTGCGTGAAGTAAGATGTTTAAATGTGTGTGAAGTAAGATACTGAAATGTGTGGAAAGTAAGATGCTGAAATGTGTGTGAAGTAAGATACTGAAATGTGTGTGAAGTAAGATGCTGAAATGTTTAAGTGTGAAGTAAGATGCTGAAATGTTTAAGTGTGAAGTAAGATGTGAAACGTGTGTGAAGTAAGATACTGAAATGTTTGTGTGTGAAGTAAGATGCTTAAATCTGTGTTAAGTTAGATGCCTAAATGTGTGTGAAGTAAGATACTGAAATGTTTATGTGTGAAGTAAGATGATGAAATGTTTATGTGTGAAGTAAGATGCTGACATGTGTGTGAAGTCTGATGCTGAAATGTGTGTGAAGTAAGGTGCTGAAATGTGTGTGAAGAATGATACTGAAATGTGCGTCAAGTAAGATCCTTAAATGTATGTGAAGTAAGATGCTGAAATGTGTGTGAAGTAAGATGCTGAAATGTGTGTGAAGTAAGATGCTGAAATGTTTAAGTGTGAAGTAAGATGCTGAAATGTTTAAGTTTGAAGTAAGATGGTGAAACGTGTGTGAAGTAAGATACTGAAATGTTTGTGTGTGAAGTAAGATGCTTAAATGTTTATGTGTGAAATATGGTAATTATGAGCAATCAGTACTTCATGAAGAGTCACATATAATGTTGCAGCAAACTTCACAGGAGGGTAATTTATCCGTATTCACTGAGGGCGTCCTTTCAAACAAACATGATGGTGTTTTGTAATGATTAAACTAAATAGACTGGTACAGCAATTTCGTATCCTCGAATTTGAACTGAAAACAATACATACACAACGTAGGGTTACACTTTTAAAGCACATAAGGGTCCCAGGTCCGATTGGTTTTCTATCAAACAGAAGAATTATTCATCTGTGGTAGGGTGTTTGCCTAGAGTACTTGAACTTTTCATCACTATCTCGTCTATGATGATATTAAGTACGAGTTATTTTTTGTTTATTGGGTTATAAACTGTCAGTAGCCGAATCGCACAGTAAGTAACGCCCGATGTGGGGCTGGGCTGGGCTATTAAGCTTTGTTTTTCGGCAAATGACAGTTTATTGTTGTTCTAGGGTTTAACGCCATTTTCAGCACAATATAGGCCAGCATAACTGGTGGAGGAAGAACCCTGGAAAACCCAGGGAAGAACCACCGACCCACGAGAAGCTACTGGCAGGCTTTCCCACGTACCCACGCTAGCCGAGCCTTGGACTCGAACCCACGCAGACAGATGTGAGATGGCAGTGATCCGGAACGGTGAGCGCTTTAGACCATTCGGCCACTCGGGGATTTTATTTATACGCCGGAAGATCTGGGTTTATGCAGTATGTTAGGAGTAATCGGTAGAACAAACGGCATAGACCTTGATCTGCCGTTCCAAGATGCGACCGGGGTGGGTGGGTGGGGTGGGGTGGCGAGTGGCCGAGTGGTCTAAAGCGCTCTCCGCTACGGATCACTGCCATCTCACCTCTGTCTGCGTGGGTTCGAGTCTAGGATTCGGCCAATGTGGGTATGTGAGAAAGCTTGTCAGTAGCTTCTCGTGGGTCGATGGTTCTTCCCAGGGTTTTCCTGGGTTCTTCCTCCACCATTAATACTGGCCGCCATGCATAGCGTATCGTGTGCTGAAAAATGGCGTTAAACCCCACAACAACAACAACAGCGATATGCGACGGCTGATTAGGGTCTCTGGTATTTGCTGTTGGACTCATACGCGAGTATAGACAGCAAAAAGTAAGAAATGCATATACATACCTATATTTTCATACAATACCTACGTACTACATCTTCCTTAAATCATTATTTTGGTTCAAATTATTCAGTTATTATTATTGACACATTCATATAAGGAAATCGCAGCATGTTAGTTATCAAACAAACTCTACTTGACTGAATGCATTACAATTTCATTTGCAAAATGATAACTATGTGACTTTGAAACTAGTTTCGAGGTCAAACTAATTTAAATTCCCTGGAATGACAATTAGGCTATAGCGTTCAAAGATTTAGATTCAAATAATATAATTATGCTTTTTTTTTCTTCAAAATACAATTTGAAAAAATACGTTCAATGAATCAAAAGAATCAAAAGTTAAAAATACAAAGAGGATATATACGTTTTAACGTAGATGTAAGGGAATATTTCACGAGTGAAGTGCGAAACATTGTATTGTCACGATTGGCGAAGCCACAGGTGGCAATATAAACTGTTTCCGCTTTACGAGTGAAAGTTTTACTATTTATAGTAAACAAACGTAGAATTTATGTCTGTTACATATATTTTATGGCAAAAAATCGTCATTTTTTTCTCTGGTTTATGTCATTGCGAATAAAGGTTGCATTACTACCTCTATCAAAAAAAGTAGTTCCGAAATTTGCACAAATTTCAGGACAGCGACCTTTACAAAACTATTTTATACAAATCATGCTATATTTTGTCAAAATTACTGACTTTTTTCAAACGAACATGTGTCTTGCGCGGATTGAAAAAGTAAACATTGCTGGGGTACGGATACTGTAGAAATATCACAAAGTGGTCACATCGGACACAATTCAGAGCGTAACATCTATAAACAAAAGATTTGAATGATTATAAGATAGGTTTTGATTATTTGTTTTGTTCAGTTGTGATTCTTTAAATTGGGTAGAAAGATTGCCTAAATGGAGCATAAATTAGTTTCGAATATGCTACCACCACTGTGCCGATGAAATATTTCTCCCACGTATATATTGCAATATCTCATTACGAAATATATAGCAAAAATGCTTTTCGTCTATTTGTAAAACGTAATGTAAAACCATGGAACGAATCTCAGTTTGTTCATATGGCGCCAACATAGTTAAGCATGGACTAGAGATATACAACACATCGGGCTTTTTCTTAACATCTTAATGATTGCTAAATACTCCGTGTTTGTAGAGGGCGACATTCAACTTAGAGATATGACATATCTGGGATATTTACCTGTTAATAGTCGATCAACAAGTAATTTATTTTAAAGCATATAAAGATAATTATAACGTTTTAATGAAAAACAGTTTTCATCAACAAATCAAGCACACACGATATGTAAACATTTACCTGTTTAAGTATTTATGAAGGTACTTCAAAGCGATTGACTTGACTTAGTAAGACATGTTTGTGTACCGCTTGAATATTTCTATTCCAGCTTGGACTATGTCAATATAACATGGTAAAGGTCTTTAGAATATATGTTAGCTTTTTTGTTGTTTGAGGAATTCGAACCCAGTTTTCATCTTGGTCTTGAATAAATATCCTAATCACTGAGCCGTTTTAAAGATATGGTCGATTAATTCTGAACATTCGCTTTGATAGTCTAGGTTACGAAAGTCGCCATGATGAATATAATAATTACGTCACTCAGTCACTTCCGGTCTTTCGCCAGTAAACTGGTCTATCGATTCGATACTGCCATAAAAGTACACTTTAGAACCGTTAAAAAAATCACATAGATCAACGATGTTTAATCATATCGGAAAATAACGTGTATGAATTCAGATTACATTTATACATAAAGAGCAAATTTATAAGGCTAACTGATTTTTGGCAGCCTACTACAAGAACCTACCTCCTTCCGCTCTTGGAATATAATCATAAATGATTCTTTACGTAAACTAAAAATGTTATCAATATAGACCAAGATACTGTTGAGGCTTGAATATTTTCTATGAAATCAAATTAAATCAAGCAGAAAAATTAAAATGTACTAACAACTCTCAAAACTGAGTGCCCCTTTGAACCCCCAGGATTTCAATCAACTGTCATTTTCTTGTACAATGGACTTCACAATGTCACATGAATGTACAATTTCTGTTTTCAAGGGGGAAGTGCTTTCAAATATGGCACCAGTTTGTGCAACCGGAAAGTCGTTGATTGCAGAAAAGAAATCGAGAAATTGTCCATTGAAAATTGTGCTAACAAGGATAGCTTCCATAAATACTTCATTTTCTAAAAATATTACTTTGAATAAAATCGTTTTTTGTCGGAAGCTGTTCCTTTTACCATGAATATATGCACTTTAAAGTGTCTTTTAAGTAGGGTGGTGTTCCTGTAACGTCACATCATGCTTCATGAGATAGTAAAGGTCAGCACAAGTTTCCACTCACTTTTGTTTGACCAGCACTATAGTCATTTGAGATATGTATGTATAGATCACTTTTGTTTGACCAGCACTATAGTCATTTGAGATATGTATGGATAGATCACTTTTGTTTGACCAGCACTATAGTCATTTGAGATATGTATGTATAGATCACTTTTGTTTGACCAGCACTATAGTCATTTGAGATATGTATGGATAGATCACTTTTGTTTGACCAGCACTATAGTCATTGGAGATATGTATGTATAGATCACTTTTGTTTGACCAGTACTATAGTCATTTGAGATATGTATGTATAGATCACTTTTGTTTGACCAGCACTATAGTCATTTGAGATATGTATGTATAGATCACTTCTGTTTGACCAAGATGGATATTTTATCAATCAATACATTTGTTTTAAACTGCTGTAACACAGGCTACTATAGTAAACTTAAGTTTTATGCTGTAACATAGACTACTAAAGTACTGTTTCCGGTAAAAGAAAATGCAGCGGAATAATAGCTGCAGGATAAAAGCACTAAGACAACCATGGTACTCACGGAAAATATAAACGCGTATGTCTTGTTGCGTATGCTACCTGTGGACCTGCCCCAGCCACCAAAGTTGGTATTGGCGTGACCAGAATTGCAATTACGAAAATATCATAGGCATACCAATCGGATTTGTTGTTGGGGCAACATTGATAACCACCGGTGTCTCCGGCGTTCGCGTCCACATGTATACTCGGTACACGGTGCAAAAAGGGCAAAGTCATTGGGTATAGAATATAGAAAACATTGACCTAATTCGGTAAGCGCTGTTTCAACCCATTATCATACTCCTGCCAGTCGTCTAATATATTTAGAACATCAATAGTTCTTCATCACAAATTTATCGAAATATCGTGAAGTTTATCTGTATTTAAGGAATACAATTCGGATGTAGAGAAAGTGGCAGTAGTCGCATATAAATTGGATACGCCCATTATGTTCTTTGTAATTTACTGTACTTGATTCCACAATTCTGACCAATTTGTCAAATACCGGGATATTTTGAAACGAAAATTAAACAGCAGGATATATAATGAAGTGGTCTGTCCCCTAATGTAAGCTTCTGTCGTGAAAAAGAAATTGCAAGTAGGTACATCTGCAGTTATGAAGAAAAATCTGTGTAACGGGTAACCTATTTTTCAGGTGACACTTTAATTTCTTCGAGACAAAGTTAGTGTTAGTTTTAGGCTGTGTCACGATAAGGTCAAACATTTACTTTTCAAAAGCTATGTTGACGACAGTAGTATAATATTACTATTTTGTACTACTCGGCCGCCGCCTACACAACCACCACCCCCCCTTTCACATTTACTTCTCTGGAAGGGTGGGGTCACTGCATTCCATAAGGAAATTGGGTTCCTGACCGTATCCTCCATATAAACAATTATCATCATGTAGTGAGGCTTGTAGGTTGTACACATATTGCTTATTGCATAACTGTATTTTGCTTATTGTGTATCACAGTGTCACCTTACTAGGGGTGTTCTTGATACCATGTATATATTTTGCAAATAGTTTTCACTGCTGGGCTCTCTTTCTGCGTGCCAAACTAATGTTGTCTCATACGTACAATTATAAAGACAGTGTTGTGACAAAGCACAATTTATTAACTGCGCGGTGGACAATTATTATAATGAATAGTCTTGCACGTAAATAACCCTCTTCTAACTGTTTGCGCTCTGGGCATGTGTATGGTATTTGTCTAGTGCAAGACCATTTAACTACTTTGACGGCAGATATCCAGTGGACATATTGTCATTTTCCATATACCTACCATTAGCTGTCAGACTTTTCTCTTGCCTGCAACGGACAGTAGAGACGTTGGGATATTTTTTCCGACTGTGTTGTTATTGTTGGTATACTACCGTACTCAACACTTTTTTGACACCTTTGTATTTACAGTCCTAACAATTTGATAATTACAAATAATCTTGGATGACGCTAATTATGTCCGGCGAAAATAAGTCATGGTAACCTACTTATTATCTTCCAGTGAATGTATTTTTACGTTTATTTCAGTTACTTTGAGCGTAAGGCATAAAACGTAATATGTGTATTTCTCTTACCACTGGCGTCCACTTTCAGGTTACAGTTGGACATTTGCCTTTCTCCTGTGTACAATTTTAAATTTTATGCGTTTTTTTTTAATATTAGGAATATTAGTCACCTCTGTGACCTAATGGTGTAGACAAAAAGTGATCATTTTAAATACGACCTCCCATTCTTGCGGAGCGTATTATGCTTTGATCCCGTCTGTGTGTTTGTCCGCTAACTTTCCGTCTTTCGTACTGATGACTTCAGTTTACAGCACGTATCTTCACATAAATGTGTGGATAGCTTTTACTTGGAGTTAGGAGAAACCTTTTATTCTCGCGATCAAAAGGTCAATAGTCGAGGTTACTGTGGCTGAATGTCAAGGTAAATAGTCAAGGTTACTGTGGCTGAATAATTGCACAATAACATTAGCTACACATTACATATTTTGACCAAACATTGACTCTGAATTGCAATTAGGATAAGGAAAAAGTTAGTTTTGTGGTCAAAACATCAATGGTCAAGGTCACTGTAAGTGAGTGAATAAAAGTGATTTCCGCATAATAACAATAGTTATACATCACATGCCTAAACCAAACATTGTGGATAACTTACACTTGCGATGAGGTAGAGGCATGTTGGTTTGGTTGTAAAAAGGTCAAAGGCAAGGTCACTGTAACTGCACAATTAAAAATAATAATATTAGTTCTTGATTACAGATACAGACATAGACTTATGGGTTTGCATGGCTTGCATTTAGGATAAGGAAGGATTTCGTATATTTGGATGTTACAAAGTCAAAGGTCAACTCACTGAGGCTAAAAAGGCAAATGCTTTCATCATAACAATCTCAGTCTCGACTACTTACCATCACCGAAGTCTGCGGATGACTTGTACGTTGGATAAGAAACAATTCTACTGATTACTGGGTTAAAAAAAACAAACAAAAAAAAAACAGGTTTAATGCCAATGTAAATGTGATTAAAATAAAAACAATAATATTCGCATAATAATTTTAGTTCTGAACCACACACCTTAACTACAAATTAAAGAGAGTTTGCATTTAATTTATACATGAAGACTATAACTGGCGTGGTCTAATGGTCAGTGGCCAAATTCACCGTGGTATAACTGGCGTGGTCTAATGGTCAGTGGCCAAATTCACCGTGGCTACGAAGAATAATGGTTTGTTCAGAATAATGCTTACAATATAGTAAGTGCCTTGGTTAAGCTTTGTGCATGGCTTACACTTTAGGTAGTAAAGCAACCTGGAGATTCTGGGATCAAGATGTTAGAACGCATTCAGGATATATCTGGTAAGAAATACTATTTTATGCTCAGTAACGTTAGTTTAAGACCGCATGCCGTGATAAAAAGTACGTGTCTTTCGACTCATTCGACAATATTCTCCAGAGTAACCATGCCGTACTTGTCCTAGGTGGACATATAAATGTATAGCACACGGTACTCTAGCTGATTATCGAGTACCTAAGCACATAAAATGACATAATTATGTCCTTCATATACTACATGGTTGACACCTGTACAGTGTCATATATATATATATATATATATATATATATATATATATATATATATATATATATATATATATATATATATATATATATATATATATATATATATATATATATATAACAGGCACATGTTCAAATTGATAAAACTCATTTGTCATGCTCTCTTAGAGTTGGTATTAAATGGTTACTTTTTGAAAGCCACATTTTGCTTCATGAAGAATGGTATGTTCTTGAATAAGCATGTATTTCATTCCTCAGTTTTAGGGATATCACTTTATTTAAAAGCCATTTTCCACGTTGCATAAAAAAATCAGATCAATATAATTGATATTCAATCACTAATTTACACCATTATTATTACCATGTCGTCCATTTATAGAACACAAAACCTCGCATAGTAAATGTGTCTGACGATTAAAGTACTTATTTCATGTCTGAAGCTTCTCTTTCTAACCTGGCCTTCCTTATAACCAGTTTCATCCAGTTTAGTACGTACTGCCCACCTTGTCTCCCATATTTATACTACTCCTCAGCCTGAATGTGTTCTCATAGTGCCCACCTTGTCTCCCACATTTATACCACTCCTCGGCCTGAATGTGTTCTCATAGTGCCCACCTTGTCTCCCACATTTATACTACTCCTCAGCCTGAATGCGTTCTCAATGTGCCCACCTTGTCTCCCACATTTATACTACTCCTCAGTCTGAATGTCTTCTCATAGTGCCCACCTTGTCTCCCACATTTATACTACTCCTCAGTCTGAATGTCTTCTCATAGTGCCCACCTTGTCTCCCACATTTATACTACTCCTCAGCCTGAATGTGTTCTCATACTGCTCACCTTGTCTCCCACATTTACACTGATCTTCAGCTTGAGTGTGTGCTCATAGTGCCCACCTTGACTTCCACAGTTACACTGCTCTTCAGCTTGAGTGTGTGGTCATGCTTCCCACTTTGGCTCCCACATTTACACTGCTCCTCAGCTTGAGTGTATGTTCATACCGCTCACTTGGACTCGCACATATACACTGCCCCTCAGTTTTTAGTGTGTACTCATACAGTGTAAATGCTCAACATATGGATACTTGATTTAAAAAAAACAAGGACTAAGATACAAAAATGTCCACCCTTTCTACTCTTTTCCCTCCTGTTTAAAGAATGCTTGTCTTTTAAAAGAGATTACATTTGCAAAGAAATTTTCCGATTTGTGAAGGGTCGCCAAAGAAAAGGTACATTCAATAGAGAAAAAATACAAAACAAATCAAAGTTTCTCTTTTTTATTCTCATAAGAAAACTAGAAATCCTGTCAAATTTCTCAGTTTATATAAACTGAGCCTTATATGTTCTTTATAAAATGGGGTGCATGATAGATAGCTAACAATTTCCTCTATGTCGTTATATAATTTCAGTTATTGCGTAAGAATACTGGCAACATTATTGCACCTCTGTCCGCCTTGGTTCGAGTCTCGGGCTCGGACAATGTGGGTATACGAGAAAGATTGCCAGTAACTTACAGTGGTCGTGGTTCTTCCTGGGTCCTTCCTCCACCAGTTATACTGGCCGCCATGTATACTCAGTCTATCATGCGTTACAACATGGCGTCAAGCTGACAAAAACAACCACAACGAAAACTTATAGCTTAGGGTTTCTGTATTTATTCACTAAACAAATGTAGCAAGGTTTATGCGTATCATACTTTGACCTATGGTGGAATAACACACACAGTTTGTTTTAATACTTATTTGACGAACTCCAATTTTATCAATAAATCATGCTGACACGTTCGTGATAAGCAAACATTTGCCTGTTAAAGCCTGTCTGAAAGTACTTTAAAGCCCTTGGCTTGACACAAGTAATGAAAGTTTATTGACAATCAGTGTGTATCGATAACTGTACTTCAAACCTAGAGTCCGTATCTAACGAACATTCGAGGTATACGTGCCAAAGATGATATCACGATGTTTGGGGAAACCCCTGCAAATCTTACATATTGGAGTCAGCGGCTGTGTTATACAGAGAACCAAAGATAATAACAAGATGTTTGGAGAAAACCCTGCAAATCTTAATTATTGGGGTTGCAAAGATAATCAATTAAAAGATCTTGACACAATTTCTATATTTTTAAAAACCTTTTTCATGCATACAATTGTACCAGTATTCATCTATTTATATTCGACAAACGACTTCTTCATTGCGAAAGCTATGATAGTATTTAATGCAATATAACCGTTTAAGAAAGTTTAATTTAAATATCTTTATAGCCGAAACTTTAAGTCAATTACGTGTAACTTTTACGACCTCGGAAGAAACAAAAGTTATGTGCCAATCCAGACATAGCTGCCAGAAACAAACATATTTTTTAGAATATTTTGCAAGGCTAAGCAGCTCGCAGGCCTTTACAGCTGTAGGTCATAGAATTTTGAGCAAACATCGGCTTGCAGACCTTTACAGCTTTAAGTCGTGAAATTTTACGGGAAACATCAACTTGTAGGTCTTTACATCTGTATGTCGCGTAATTGTGCGCAAACATCAGTTTGCAAGTCTTTACAGCAGGAAGTCGAGGAATTTTAACATCTGAAATGTTGCCTGATGTGGAATATTCTTTATTTGATATCTCGCCTTTAAAATCATGCCTAAGATGGCGGATCATATGAATTCATTGGAAGACATCCTGAATTGTAAAAATCAATGATTATCCTTATTATTCATTAATAAATGAAACAGGTGGTCATGGTTCTAAGGACAAGTCAATACAACATATGAAAAAGGCAGTTTAGGTTCTAAGGACACGTCAATACAATATATGAAAAAAGGCAGTTTAGGTTCTAAGGACACGTCAATACAATATATGAAAAAGGCAGTTTAGGTTCTAAGGACACGTCAATACAATATATGAAAAAAGGCAGTTTAGGTTCTAAGGACACGTCAATACAATATATGAAAAAGGCAGTTTAGGTTCTAAGGACAAGTCAATACAATATATGAAATAATCAAATTAGGTTCTAAGGACACGTCAATACAATATATGACAAAGGCAGTTAGGTTCTAAGGACACGTCAATAAAATATATGAAATAATCAGTTTAGGTTCTAAGGACAAGTCAATACAATATATGAAATAATCAGTTTAGGTTCTAAGGACAAGTCAATACAATATGTGAAATAATCAGTTTAGGTTCTAAGGACAAGTCAATACAATATATGAAAAAAGCAGTTTAGGTTCTAAGGACACGTCAGTACAATATGTGAAAAAGGCAGTTTAGGTTCTAAGGACAAGTCAATACAATATATGAAATAATCAATTTAGGTTCTAAGGACAAGTCAATACAATATGTGAAATAATCAGTTTAGGTTCTAAGGTTCGATGTTAGAGTACATGATACAGTAATGAGTTCGATGTTAGAGTACATGATCCAGTAATGAGTTCGATGTTAGAGTACATGATACAGCAATGAGTTCGATGTTTGAGTACATGATACAGTAATGAGTTAGTTGTTAGAGTACATGATACATTAATGAGTTCGATGTTAGAGTGCACGATGAGTAATGAGTTCGATGTTAGAGTACATGATACAGTAATGAATTCGATGTTAGAGTACATGATACAGTTATGAGTTCGATGTTAGAGTACATGATACAGTAATGAGTTCGATGTTAGAGTACATGATACAGTAATGAGTTAAATGTTAGAGTAAATGATCGTTTTTTAATTTGCTAACGAAACAATATAAACGGAGCTATTAACGGCTCAAAGGTGTGGTAACGAAAATGTTTGTAATGACGCAGAGTTAATAAACTAAACATATAACCCTTATGTTACTATTTGTATTTGTTCCGACACTTGAAATGAAGATTTATAAACATTGAATTACCACCGCTGAGGTATTGAATAAACAAATTGAGGAAATAAATATCGAAAATTGTCTTCTCGCGCTACCTTTACAACCATATTATGGATACTTGATAGGAGTAATTATATGATCAGGGTTGAGTGGCGGTGAGCGGTGGGGTATGTAAAAAGCTTTCTAGTAGCTTCCCGTGGGTCAATGGTTCTTCCCAGAGTCTTTTATATTTCTTCTGCCAAATATACTAGCCGCCACTTTAACTTTATAGTGTGGCTGAGAAATGGGTTTAAATCCACAAAACCACAACTGGATTTAATAAAATGTTATCGACTCTCTGACTGCTTCTTAGAGATTTTATGGTCGATTGTTTATCATCCGGACCGAGGGAAAAGCTAATAAATGGTGACGGTCGTCATTATTATTTTGCGTGAATTGTGTATGAAGAACACGTTATAGGAACAGATGACACGTCAACACTCATTCCATTATCATTCTGGACATTCAGAGATGACGCTCGAAAGACGTTCGCATAAATAAGATGTTCCGACAACAGATGTTTGTAAAATCTTCTTTCAAATGACGTCATGAAGAGTTTCTGTCACCTGTCGTTGGTGAGACATTGGGTTAACGTCGACAGGAAATGCTTACAACTGGACACTGTAACTGACATCCGCATAATCAGCAGCTGCAAATTATGTTATAAATACAAAACATCTGCATGAATTGTAGTAATTTATATAAAACATAATAGCAATGAATCATTTAATCTTTTCGTTTAACGCATTTTACAATTCTCTAACAGTATTCGATTATTTCAAAGTTATTCAAGGAGCAGACCAAACTGTTTGCTCTATGTGATGTGGACAACCAGGTGTTATATTGCCCACGGTTTGCTTTGAGTGCTGTGAACACCTAGGTGTTCTATAACCCGAGACCTCCTTTGTGCGATGTAAAAAACCGGGTGTTCTATAGCCTGAGACCTCTGAGTGATATGGACAAGCAGGTGTTCTGTAGCCCAAGACTTGTTCTGAGGTCTATGGACAACCAGGTGTTCAACAATGTGCACATCCAGGTGTTCTATAGCCCAAGGTCTTTTCTGAGGTCTATGGACAACCAGGTGTTCAACAATGTGCACGTCCAGGTGTTCTATAGCCCGATAGCTGCTTTGCGTGCTGTAGACAACCCGGTGTTCCACAGCCTGAGGTTTACAGAAATCTGATAATCCCATCTGAAAACAAATTGCTCAGATGGTTCAAATACATTACACTAATGCATTCTGGATTTGTTTCTCTCAATAAATTGGTAATTTATCTTCTTGCACTACGATAAAATAGTGATCAGTGTTTTACAAAATATGTACTAAGACAAGATCCATTAACTCTCGAAAAAATTGAAATCCATACGGTTCATTTTATCTCAAAAGCCAAATGTCATCATTTGTATATGACACGGGAACAGATATGATTGTTGGGTATAAAAAGTGTCCCTATGTATCGTTGTTCTAGCGGCCGGTAATACGAAAGTTTGCATTCAGTTTCTTGTATCATGATTATATTATAACAATTTATATATATATTTATATAGGTAAGAGTGCATTTTTTAAATGAAGAATACGATCGCTTTTGCCCTTGTTGGAGTTATTTCTGTTTCGCTTGTCTTTTTGGGAATACCTAAACTTACACAACACTGTAAAGCCAGGATTGTGTTGATGTGCCGTTAAACCGAATACATACATACATACATACATACATACATACATACATACATACATACATACACACAAACATACGTACATACATACATACATACATACATACATACATACATACATACATACACACAAACATACATACATACATACATACATACATACATACATACATACATACATACATACATACATACATACATACATACATACATACATACATACATACATACATACATACATGCATTATGTAATTTATTACAGTGGACGATGCAAAGCTTAGAAAGTCTAAACGTACGTCCCTTAGATCGTGATTGCCATGCATTCATTCTGTGTATGTCATTGATGAAGTTAGATCATGACAAGCTGTCATAGTACGGGGTAAACACGACAGCCCCTCTTCAAATAGACTGCAAACATCTGCCTTTCACTTTCATAATTTTTAGATTCCAGTCTTATGTTAATTGCTTAACCATTTCTTTATACATACCAACCGCATATCCTTTTTACAATAAGGATATTCAGTTGGTATATACGATGCATATTTTACCACGTATAATGATATGCATATAATGTGTCCATACAAAATGTTGTCAGACACAAAAACGCTGATCGCTCTATATTCCTCATATTAAACTTCAGGCAACCACATTTATTCTTGAACAATTTATTTTTTTGTTTTTCCTTTGTTGATTCCACATTAATGTATGTGTTATTCCTTAAAGAACGTACTCTTCTTTAACCATAATGCCATGTTCTCGCAACTAATATTTCAAACAGCTAACGAAAAGTAAAGGATAGAATTTAATATGCTTATCTAATGTAATTACATACACTGAAAGGTTATTACTTGTAATTTCATATTTGGAAAAAAAAAATCCATATGTGTCTTTCCTTTTTGTTTTAATGATGCATGACACACTCAACATTTGGATTCCATCAATGGGTTACTATCAGATGGTATTGTCCTCAGAATATTGTTATTATATTTAGTTGTCATTCTATTTTAAATCCGTTTTTTTCAGTTAAGAAAATTGATATTCAGTATTAGATCTAGGAAGGTTGTTCAGTTATAATAGTATAATATTGCCTTCAGTTCATATACATCAAAAATACATCTTAATCCTAGCTTTCATTCAGCGAGATAGACCGCTCCGGTGGCCTAGTGGTTAGAGCGTCCGCCTCAGAATCGGAAGGTCGTGGGTTCGAACCCTCGCAAAATCATACCAAAGACTTACAAAAGTTGTACTAACAGCTGCCTCGCTAGACGCTCAGCATTAAGTGTTAATGTTAATGGTCGGCCTGGTGTCAGGATAATGTGACTGGGTGGGACTTCATGCTATATGTCTGCAGCATGATGCCCCAGTGCTAGACATCACTATAAACTGCCACACTGCAGACATCTTAGCAAAATGACTTAAAAATTGTTAAAGCTAATTTAAAAATTCTAACCACACACACACACACACACACACACACACACACACACAATCAGCGAGATAAAAAGATAATCGGCGTTATCTTTAATTACTGTCGATTATGAAAGAAGACTATTTATTCCATATTATTCACACATGCGCGCTTATAAACAACCATCCAAAGAAAGTAAAACATAACTTGCCGACGCCTGGCTGTTATTATGTACAGGTAACATTTAGTTATTTCTAAGGAGTAAGCTTCGGTGGGAGAGGGGATGAAGGGGATATTTTTTTTTTAATATTTTGTATTGTAGTTTTCAAGTAGAAAATATCTGGAAGTTTCAGTTGTAATAAAATATTTTGACAGTGAATTAATCACTGCAAACAAACAAAAAAATAATTTTTCTCGCTATGAATCATTGGTGATTAAAGCTTGCAAATTACAGAATATCTGTAACTTGTGAAATACTAAGATTTAAAGAAAATAGATGGAAGCAGACAACCGTACCACTAATTGTCGAACTCTAAAACTTGGACCAGGTTGACGGAATATTGTGCAAGGTAAATATTGTAATCTGGTTTTGGAACTTGTGTCCACAAGACATACTCGTTAGTCTGCAACATTAAATGGTGTGTACTGGAAGATAATATTACAGAACCAGTCTAAACATTTTAAGATGCACGTAAATTGATCGTATATAGAGCAAACTGTTAAGGGGCGTAATAAAGATGTTGACAGACAACTCACTGTTGTTCAGATCTTAATGACTTTGACATTTTATCTTTTAATTCACAAATACGATTGCGTTTCGCGTCCAACTCTTTGCGTGCACATGTAGTTCATACAGTGCAACTGTAAACCGTGAGTTAGACACATTTAATACTGCTGGACAGTAATAGATATCACTGAAAATCAACACAAGTATATATTACTCCTCATCGATGTTGTTAAATGTGTATTTGTCCTTTCTGTTGATATACATACAGTCCATCAAAGTTGCCATATTGAAATTTACTTAAAGAGCAAAAAACGCGTCTTGGAAGGAGATAATCTTAACTTAACGGTTGTATTGTGACCAGAGGTTGTTATCAGTATGTGAAATAAACGCTTGGTCTGTAAAATACCAGTTGCCTGTAATCATCGCTTTGACGATGTTATGCGGTCAACAACTTCTATTGATAGACGGTAAATAGCTAGTCAATTTTATCGCTGCGTGGTTTGCTAGAGCATAAATATATG
Source organism: Sinohyriopsis cumingii (assembly GCA_028554795.2). Classification (NCBI taxonomy): domain Eukaryota; kingdom Metazoa; phylum Mollusca; class Bivalvia; order Unionida; family Unionidae; genus Sinohyriopsis; species Sinohyriopsis cumingii. The sequence continues at coordinate 1,322,971 of CM068825.1, read as the reverse complement.
GGACAACAAATAATGCATGGTGAACATTTACTATACCTGTATCAAATAGTTAAGTGTCCATATTCAGTTCAAAACAGATTGTGCGCTTTGAATTTTTTTTTTTTGGGGGGTGGGTGGGTGGGAAGGGTTAAGCCAGTTTCAGCACATTATATGCTATACATGGCAACCAGTATAAATGTTGGTGGAGGAAGAACGCGAAGAATACGCGGGAAAGAATCACCGACCCACGGGAAGATACTGGCGAGCTTTCTCACACACCCACTTTGGTTGAGTCTGGACTCGAACTCACGTGCACAGAGGTAAGATGTATGAGTAAAGTCGAGCGCCACCACGAGGCCTTCCGGGTCCCCAGTTCGAAATAATGACAGAGGTAGTGTGTCACCATTCCGGATAATGTGACTGCGTTGATATAACTGTAGTTACCAATACTTCTCAAGCTCTCTAGGGCTCGTAATACCATATTCGCTAGCCAAGGTTCAGATATGTTAACCCTATCTACACCTTGGCGGATCGAGCATATATTTCTGTGCTTCGGGTCCGTGAATTTCATTGGATGCGGCCTTTATCTCAAATACACCTGTAATGGCTTCTCTCTGGCACGATGCTGAACTTACAAAGTATCCATTTAAAGTCGAATGCCTCCACCATTTTCGGGCCGATATACAATGCACCGCTGTTACACGCTATTGGTGAGTTGGCACTACATAGCAAGGGAGGCAACTGATGAAATCCAATAGATGTCGCTAGAACACTAAAGTATCTGCTCGATCAGCCACTGAGTATATAGGGTTAACATATCGGAACCTTGGCTAGCGAAGATGCGTAATACAAGGGTCCCGGTTTAGATACCTTCCCAGACCATGTATATCCTTGGGAATGGCATCTACATGACATTGCTCAGCAAGTTGTTGCCAAGCAAGTGCTACAAGTGCAGTTAAGACCAACCAATAGCATCGGAAACTATTTATTGACCACGAAGTGTATTGTTTGCAAAATGTTTAAACTTGTGGCAACGAGTTTCAGGCGGAATCATAAGAAATGTATCCTACCCCGACTGTGAAATATATGAATAGCCATAACGAAGACAGTAACAGCTATAATTCTCTCGTATGTTCATATTTGAACGAATTAACTCCGAAACCATATAAATACATTACATATTTTCAAGTTCGACAATACATTTGATTTTAAAAATCACAATCACACATTCATTTTCAAGCTGAGCTGAGTGTGTACCCTTTTCAAAATCGTCCATTTTCATTTGGGTCACAGTTATGAGGCCGAGGTCAAATTATAAATGCATTATTTTCCTCCTAAAGTTTATAATTGTTTTTATCGTACAAAAAGTATATGTATCTGGTTGATAAATCATGCCGTACAAAAGTCACATGCATCTGGGTGATAAACGGTCGATACTTTTGTTTTATTTTCCACTGCGATATATTTGACCTGGAGTGTAGACTGTGTATTGGACCTTTTGACTGTTCCAAGGTTAAGTGACACTTTAAGTTAGCAATATAGGATTAGTCTAAGTAGATAGTCCTTTTATGAACGTTTCAGCTCTGTCGTGAATGCATATGAAAGAAGGTAAGAATCAGTTTTAGATCTTAAAATATCGGAATAATATTAATTTTTAAGTTTCTGTTTCGTTGAGTGTACGTGTACTTCCTTATGTATCATCTATCTACAATATATTTAAGGTATCGACACAATATTATTCAGGTATTTAAACAAAGGGATCCGGGTGGACGGGGTCTTATTCAGGTACTTAAACAAAGCGGTCGTGGTGGGGGGTCTTTTGTAAGGTTTGATTCATCTTTTTTATTGCATTAATTGTCTATAATAAGAATAGGGGGTAGGGAAATATCATTTATGCCTTGCTCCAGTCCTCGAATTTAACAGAATATCATGTTAATGATGTTTTAACAACAGCTGGACTTTAAAGCAGTAAGTAATGTAATATTTTTGACTCAAAAACGCATTAGACATGTTCTGTGTAAGTCACGCATTAGACATGTTCTGATGTTCTGTGTAAGTCACGCATTAGACATGTTTTGTGTAAGTCACGCATTAGACATGTTCTGATGTTCTGTGTAAGTCATGCATTAGACATGTTCTGTGTAAGTCACGCGAGAAAAACAAATCCTAAACAATTATCTTCCATTTTATTTATTATTGCAAACTGAAATTTACATCTATTCTTTGGCTTCATATATTCTAAATGTTCTCTACTCTGGCTATATGCAGAAAATAATGAACATGTTGTGAAGTTGGCCTCGTTTACAACATAAAACGATACCTTGTCAGAATCATTGGGATGAATAAATTTGAACGGATGTACGTATATGCCAAACTTAGTTTTACGATCCACGTTGAAATATATCTATTCATGGCACTGATACAGAGAATAAAATCTTTACAGTAGCATACCGAACTTTTGTTTAGAAACAAAACCAGGATTGTTGAACTGAGTCACATCAATTATTCCCCTTCGCTTTCCAAAAATAGAAATAAAATAATGAGAACGATAGTGCATATTTCCAAGTCTTTAACAACTTCTGTTATTGTAAATTTTGCATTCGATCAGATAAGCAAACACGCATTCTAAGTGCAAGAGAAAAAAAAATACCCAGCATAGATAACACCTGTATATGCCTGTCATCATAACCTGGCGTGGTAAGGATCGATACTCACAATCATTTCACCAGAAGGAGACCGCAATTAAAATCTGTTGAAATATTGGTGTAATTAGTTATTTTGTTTTACAAATTGATATGTCTCGCCTGTTGATCATAGTCGACATGCAATGTCATATTTAGTCCCTTTTATTGAATGTCAAACCGATTTCTCAAGAAAAGCGTTTTTGAATAAAGAAAAAGAGCCACATACTATGCTTCTGTCCGTCCGTCCTTCTGTCTGTCTGTCTGTCTGTCTGTCTGTATGTCTGTCTCTCTCTCTCTCTCTCTCTCTCTCTCTCTCTCTCTATATATATATATATATATATATATATATATATATATATATATATATATATATATATATAAAGAATACAAATCATGGCGAATAACAATCCTTTCAAGTGCATTGTTCTCAATAGTAGAACATGATATTTTGGGCTAGGCTTGTTACTGGATTAAAAAATACTTACATGTAAAACATGTTATAATTATTGCATGAAATACGTTACACGATACTTCAGGTGGTGCATTTAATTTTAAGTGGCTTTCATTTATTAAATAAAATGTGTATGATTTGTGTCTAAATACAAATGTATGGTTATCTCAATTATCAGCCCCACTGATTGGAAAAAGAAATCAATTGATTACAATCAGATTGAAATATCAATAAGCACAAACTTGGCAATCTAGTCCTTTTTGATACCTCTAAAAGTGAAACTTTTCATATATTCAAAAAGTCCTTTCATTCGGACCTTTTTTAACATAGCGAATAATATGCTTGCCATTGAAATTGGAAGACTGCATAATTTTGACATATCAGCCAAAAAACTTGAATTGTGTGCCTCCATAGGTATAGGTAATGGATTACTTTATCTTGATATTGTTACTATTTTGCTGCAAAAATGGCTGCATAAGTAAGAAATATCTTAAAAAGGCAATGCATACAAATTTAATAAATTAATCAAGATCAGAAATGTTGATATACTGATCATTTTAAAAAAATTGTTGGAACTGATATTTAAATTACCCTGATTCCTATGTAAACTGATAAAAGTTCTGCTTCATATTTCAAAACAACAATAGTCTGATCATATCATTCTATACGTGCCTTTCTTTCTTTCCGTATCCTTAATGCAACCACGATTAGATGACTAAGTTTGCATTTGTACTTGGTCTCATTTGTCTACTGCTATTCATGGGTTGACAATGACGTCACGTTTATTTCTGATATATTTACGGGTCAAAACTCATTACCATAATTAATATTAGTTTTATGCAGAGGAAATGTCAAATATTTTTGAAGTGATTCTATTTCTGGTATCTTTCTGTAAAAAAAAAAATGTTCTTCTTCAAATACAGATTTACTTGCTCTTCAAAACTCTAATTCCTTGACCTTTTCTTTCTTTACATGCAGATGCTTGAGGGACTATGTCAGTTAGATCTATTATTCATTTCCGTCATAGGCAACTGACAAACGCATATTTCACAGGTGAACATGTTAAAATTACAACATTGCCGTATCAAATAAACATATATTACTTTTATCTGAGTCTTTCTATTTTTATCGAACATAGTAAACCAGTAGAGTTTCTAGCCCAAAAGATTAATTTTAGCTAACATTCACGTGAACAAACGTCATACGTTTCAAATTCCCGTTGTATCTATGTGCTTTATTGATTGTTTTCAAGGCCTCTATTCCAAAATTCACGTACCTTTTCTGTATCTTCGTGCTTTCTTGATTGTTTTCAAAGCCTCTATTCCAAAATTCATGTACCTTTTCTGTATCTGTCTGCTTTATTGATTGTTTTCAAGGCCTCTATTCCAAAATTCACGTACCTTTTCTGTATCTATGTGCTTTCTTGATTGTTTTCAACGCATCTATTCCAAAATTCAGGTACCTTTTCTGTATCTATGTGCTTTCTTGATTGTTCTCAAAACCTCTATTCCAAAATTCAGGTACCTTTTCTGTATCTATGTGCTTTCTTGATTGTTTTCAAGGCCTCTATTCCAAAATTCACGTACCTTTTCTGTATCTTCGTGCTTTCTTGATTGTTTTCAAGGCCTCTATTCCAAAATTCATATACCTTTTCTGTATCTATCTGCTTTATTGCTTGTTTTCAAGGCCTCTATTACAAAATTCAGGTACTTTTTCTGTATCTATGTGCTTTCTTGATTGTTTTCAAGGCCTCTATTCCAAAATTCACGTACCTTTTCTGTATCTATGTGCTTTCTTGATTGTTCTCAAAACCTCTATTCCAAAATTCAGGTACCTTTTCTGTATCTATTTACTTTCTTGATTGTTTTCAAGGCTTCTATTTCAAAATTCATGTACCTTTTCTGTATCTATGTGCTTTCTTGATTGTTTTCAAGGCTTCTATTTCAAAATTCATGTACCTTTTCTGTATCTATGTACTTTATTGATTGTTTTCAAGGCCTCTATTCCAAAATTCACGAACCTTTTCTGTATCGGTCTGCTTTATTGCTTGTTTTCAAGGCCTCTATTACAAAATTCAGGTACTTTTTCTGTATCTATGTGCTTTCTTGATTGTTTTCAAGGCCTCTATTCCAAAATTCACGTACCTTTTCTGTATCTATATGCTTTCTTGATTGTTCTCAAAACCTCTATTCCAAAATTCACGTACCTTTTCTGTATCTTCGTGCTTTCTTGATTGTTTTCAACGCCTCTGTTCCAAAATTCATGTACCTTTGCTGTATCTATGTCCTTTCTTGATTGTTTTCAAGGCCTCTATTCCAAACTTCACGTACCTTTATTCCAAACTTGATGTACCTTTTCTGCATCTATGTGTTTTCTTGATTATTTTCAAGGCCTCTGTTCCAAAATTCATGTACTTTTTCACTACTGCTCACATGCAAACATCTACATCCATTCAAAATTATAATTAAGTTTCATTTCCATATTTAAAATTTATGGACAAACAAGAAGAGCTCTTATTGTCGTATAAATTAAATTTCTTGCTATCAGTTTGAATCGCTGAAGTGAATGGTTCACATGAATTAAACTATTTTATGCCTTTTACGTAATACCTGTTCTATTTTTGGCAAGCTCATTTTACGGTCATGATGATGGTTTTAAAACGTATTATTGATCTTACAAATGTCTATAATATGCTGAAAGTTTGTTTGATTATCGCTTGAAGGCTTTAATATCCGTATGACTATTTAATCTTGCTGATTAAAATATACCTGTATTATGAAATGGTACTTATAGTGTTATAGTATCACTTATATGTACTCAAGTATTGCGGGAAGTTATTAAATTACGCGTGAACATAACTATTTAAAAAGCAGGAAGACTATTCCAATAAACGTAGTATCCTAGATTTATAGCAGATAACGATAGTATAGTTCACTGAGACTGCGGTTATTCATATATTGTCGAGATTAATTATAACTTGCGTTTGATTAAAAAGTTGAACACAAAAGGTGCTTACGTCATTAATTTGAGAAAATTATCGTTTCGGGTTACCAGTAATATTGATTTTGCTTATAAAGACAGACACATGATTTAAAACAAATTTCGTGACTTTCATGTTAATAGTTAGTTAGAAAAAATAATTGTCGACGATACAGAAGCTCTCCAAAATATGATCAAATAATTCATACCCAGTGATTTGGGAATCATGTTATCAGTAGAATCAAACTGCATGAAACATAGACCCTGATCTGCCGCCCCATGATGCTCTGTCAATTCAATGTGTGTGTTGTTTGTTTTACTGATTACTCCTAACAATCTCTCTATAGATCAGTAGATGCCACTTCATTATGTGACGTCATATCTTGCGACTTGCAATTGGATTTATAAAAGAGTGTATACAGTGATCAAATTATTTTTATCATAGCTAGCACGATAGTCATAGACACCAGTCTGATGCGATATTCATACAGATTCAGGTTGAATATCGTGGTGCTGTTTGTTGGCAGGTCCGAATTGATCGATAAATTTGCATTTGCTGAGTTCATCAATTTTTAAATTGGTATTTATATGCGTGTATGAAGTAGATTAAGACTAGTCAGATAAATCAACTCCCCCTCCCAAATCTGTGTTGATATTGATGGACGATATGTGGGACTGATATCACCTGCTCACTAAAATGTGAACTTGTACTGCATGCAGATCTTTCCGGAACAAACCTGTGTACGCCTTGGATACATACCGGTAATTGGTAACAGCCATATCTAGTACGAAATTCAAAATGGGTTTTGCTATTCCACGTGAATTTACAAGTCACCAAACACAGGATTTGCGACGGAAATATAATGTGCATATCACCAAAGGAACCATTCAGCCGACGGTAGCTCCACATCGCGAGACATACTGGTAGGTGTATAAAATATACACCGAAGTATGCATCCAAAATTAGCTGCTGAATGTGCAGGTTATAATGAATAGGCTATATCAGCCCCTCAACACCAATCAATATCATCATGGGTTAGGGGTTGATTTATCGGCCTGGGCTGGGATTGTCTCAGTATTTTCAAATAATGGTACGCTTGGGCGTAAATAATGATACATCTCATGTTTAGTTACTTGAATATGTCAGGTTCATAATAAAACAAAGGGGAATGTGAATAGTAAGCGCAGATTACTTTTCAGCACCGTCCAAAACGGTCTCACGAAAGAATATAGAAAATGCAGATTTTATGTATTTATTACAACCAATCTTGATTTAGGTTTATGGCTTGCTTCTATCGGAAAAAAGGATTGTGATATTTTCATTTTATAATAATAATAATAGTAATAATAATAATAATAATAATAATAATAATAATAATGCGTGTATATCCAATTGTACTAAGATGATTATGCGTCCTACACAAATTTCACTTTCTGGCATTTATTCTGGGGTCTCGAATGGCCGAGTGGTCTAACGCGCTCTCCGTTACGGATCACTGCCATTTCACCTCTGTCTGCGTGGGATCGAGCCTAGGATTCGGCCAATGTGGGTATGTGAGAAAGCTTGCCAGTAGCTTCTCGTGGGTCGGTGGTTCTTTCCGGTGATTTACCGGGTTCTTCCTCCACCATTAATACTGGCCGCAATGCATAGCCTATAGTGTGCTGAAAAATGGCGTTAAACCCAACAGCAACAACAACAACAACGACATCTATTCTACATGCTATCATTTCCTCCATTGTTGAAGTAGTTACTGTTTCTAACGATGCTGATCTCTCTCTCTCTCTCTCTCTCTCTCTCTCTCTCTCTCTCTATATATATATATATATATATATATATATATATAGTCTAGCTAGATTGAGCGCTTTCGACTCTTTAATGAGTTTTTTTCAAAGGCAAATGCAAAGCATGGACAAGACAAACAAATAAAACAGAAAAACGGTTATGTATTCGAAACTTTACAACTAGTTTATTTCAGCTTCTTGCTGATACTGGTAAATATTTGTATTGACCTATAAATTGATGAGCCATAACATCTGTTATTTTATGTAAATTTATGTAAGCGCAGATTATATCCTGGATATTTCATTGTTATAGTAGCCATAGGCTATTAAGCAAATTTAAAGATTTATTTAAAAGAATATGTGTCGACTGCAAAAGATAATTTTATTTGTGCATGGATGTCTGTTTCAAGTCTTCTTGGTTCAAACCGCTTGGTTTCAATGTTCTAAGGCGGCGTATAACAGTAAGATTCCTTTTCTTTGCTGGTTTGGGGACTCAAGTTGGGGTTGTGAGCAAGTGCAATAAGTGTTACGTCATTGAAAGTGTGGTCAAGGGAGGAGAAGTGTTTTGAGACCGGGCTTCTGTACAGCTTCTTTGTTATCCATTCAGATCTATGAAGGTTGATCATTTTGTGTAGTTTTCAGTTTCTCCGACATAATGAAGGCGACAGATCTTACATGTGATGAGATAAATGACATGCTCTGTTGCACGATTTGTTTGGACCATGTATGTTTATTTTTTTTCTCGAGTCACTTTGCTAGAAAATGTCCTGGTCTCTGTCATTTGTTGACAGGTTTTGCACCTTTTATCACCACATGGGCCAGATTGACTAGGGTGGTCTTGATTAGTGATTGACATTAGCTTCGCCCTGACTAGGTTGTCCCTGAAGCTTTTTGGTCTCCGGTAGGCGGCTACAGGTTTGCTAGGGAGGATTAACTTTAGTGCATCGGGAAGCACTGGCTCATTGTTGTTGTTGTTGTGGGGTTTAACGCCATTTTTCAGCACACGATAGGCCATATATGGCGGCCAGTATTAATGGTGGAGGAAGAACCCGGGAAAACCCCGGAAAGAACCACCGACCCACGAGAAGCTACTGGCATGCTTTCTCACATATCTACATTGGCTGAATCTGAGACTCGAACCGGCGCAGACAGAGGTGAGATGGCAGTGATCCGTAACGGCGAACGCTTTAGACCACTCGGCCACTCGGGGCCCCACTGGCTCATTGTGGAATCGTCAGACGCATACATACATACATGTATTCACACACACACACACACACACACACAGAGTTTCTTCATGCGAATATGCATTTGGTTTTGAATACCAGCGGTCGTTATTCACGATCAGACTGTCTTTGTTCGATTTAGATGAACAGTGCAAATAATGCAAAAGAAGATAAGGATTGTGGGTAATTTTTCGATAACATCAAACATATTTTAGGTATATACCCCTTTATGGTGATTTAATTTCATTGATAAAGTGGATTTGTATTTTGAAAGGAAGCTATTTTTAGTACCTAATGTGGTATAAACTGCTTACAATTTACAGTGATTAATTAAATTACAAGAGAACGTTTTTAAATCGCATACCTTCTGAAAAAGAAATCATTTAAACCCAGCACATATTTGATCATGACTGTATAGGTAATTGACGTCAGGCAAATTCATATACATTGCTTGGACAAAGTAGAACATATAATCAAATATGAAGCAGACCACTGCTTCAGTCATTTGTCTTCGAAGAAAGTTTCTTACATAGTTTCACAAACTTATGCCACTGCAGGTGAGATAAACCGTTCCGGTGGCCTAGTGATTAGAGCGTCCGCCTTGGATGCTTGAGGTCGTGGGTTCGATCCACGGCCGAGTCATACAAAAATGATACTAACAGCTGCCTCGCTTGGCGCTCAGCATTAAGAGGTTAGTGTTAGGACTGGTTGGCCTGGTGTCAGGATAATGTGACTGGGTGTGGCATCATGCAACATGTCTGCGGCATGATGCCCAGTGCTAGACATCGCTATAAACTGCCACACTGCAGACGTCATAGCGATATAACTGAAAAATGGTTAAAGCTACGTAAAAAATCCAAGTCACACACACACACACACACACACACACACACACGCATACGAGATAGTTGTCGCTTTATCTTACGAGACGAAACTTTTCCTGTAAAACTGGCAATCTTATTTTGCCTTTGTAGTCCATTTCTCGACTTTGATACACGATTTACATGCATAATGTATACTTGTCATATAAGTCCCCTTAAAGCCGACGCCCCAGGCAGTCTCCTGGGTCGCCTACCCCTAAATATGGCCGTGTACAATGTGTAACATTGATCTTTATTTTCATATGCCGACTCCTTCTCGCGATCCCTGTAACTGAGATTCAGATATTATTGGCATACACTTAGGTTCGGCGTCACGATTTACTTTTACATTTCTTTGCATCAGAACGTATAATCCTTGACTGTGACCAATGGTTGCACTTTCTGAGTTGACTGACTCGTTTCAGCGTATAAAAAATTGCCTGTTTATAACATCTATTAGAGATTAGCAAATTTGTGGTGATTTAACACAGATTATAGACGAGAATAAAATGATGTATTATAGTCATTTATAAGGAAACTAAGTGTTGACACAATGTCTTAGATTCTGCGATTATTTCCGACAATGTTAAAAGCAGTTATACAGATCCGTTATGCTCTTGTTGTTAGGCGAAGTTCAGTTACTTATCTATAACATTTTGCTCGTGTATATACTTTAGTTGTTTCAAGGTACTTGTAATATATGCGACTTTATTGGACTTTTATATATAATTTAGAGATTTATAAGCAGTCTGTTTGAGAAACGTCATTATTTTGGACTGAGAGATTTATAAGCAGTCTGTTTGAGAAACGTCATTATTTTGGACTGAGAGATTTATAAGCAGTCTGTTTGAGAAACGTCATTATTTTGGACTGAGAGATTTATAAGCAGTCTGTTTGAGAAACGTAATTATTTTGGATTGAGAAATTTATAAGCAGTCTGTTTGATAAACGTAATTATTTTGGATTGAGAGATTTATAAGCAGTCTGTTTGAGAAACGTCATTATTTTGGATTGAGAGATTTATAAGCAGTCTGTTGAGAAACGTCATTGTTTTGGATTGAGAGATTTATAAGCAGTCTGTTTGAGAAACGTCATTATTTTGGATTGAGAGATTTATAAGCAGTCTGTTTGAGTAACGTCATTATTTTGGATTGAGAGATTTATAAGCAGTCTGTTGAGAAACGTCATTATTTTGTTATGTATCATCATGTTTTTCATGTACCTGTACAGTGTACCTGTACAGTGTTATGGCATATAATATGAACATTATCCATGTCCATTCAATTGTCCAGGTTCCTTCGTTCCTAGCACTTTGTTTAAGTATCGAGTTTCGGTCAGTTTTCTTGCACTATGGTGGACGTCAGTATCCTATACAAACACACATTTCTATTTAAATATCATATTTTATGTTCATGGTTGGGTATTTGTTATATCTTATCGCGAACGTGACATTGTATTGATGGCTATTGACATGAAAATACCATACACTTAAGAAGAAAATGATAAATTGTATTTAAATTGTAATAACAATTCTCACTGTCAATAACATTTTCAACGACAGTACGTGCCAAACCGAAAGCCTTGTGTCTTGGGAGCTGCTGTTGCTCAATAGGTTGATCGTTAAACTCGTGATCCAACGTTTGCGGGTTATATACCCGGCCAGCGTGTTCGATACCCACCCAGGCCATCCCGAGTCGGCTGCCTCGGTTCGTCCATGGGTAAGGCATTTAGATTTAATTTCCTCACCCTTATATATCCAATGGTGTATTTAAATTGCCGTTAAAATAAATATCCCCCACCCCCATAAAAACTGTGAATCAAAATGATTCGTTGCCAACTCTATGGTAAAGTGTGCAGAGCTTAGTACTGATAATGGGCAACCTACCTTAAACACATTAACATTGAAATGTTGTTATGGTTACGTTCATGAACGAATGATTTGACAATTAAAGTTCAGTATTTAATTTATCACATTTTATAAACTGCAAAACAGTAACCTATATATGACACGTCAGTGTTGTGAGTGTAAAGTAGAATACAAAAATTACAACAGTTGACGAATTTATCGTCTAAACTACAAAGAAACGCCATAAATGGCATTGTAGAATTGTAGCCCGTGTGGAAAAAAGTATCGACCTTTAGGTAATAGTTAAAATCAATCCTGAAGAAGGCGCGAATTGTTAAAGTCCATTACGTTCAGTTAATCTAAGCATCTAGTCGTCCGTGGATTCAGATTTTATCGATAACACGGTGTCTTTACCGTTTCTTCATACATCTGTTAAATAAAGAATATATTTCATTAACACTGACACAAAAATCCATACTATAACAACAGCATTTGTGCAGTTTATGAAAACTCGCACCACCCTGAATAGTTTTGTTAAATGTACACGAACGTTTCCTATCAAATTAAATTTGATTGCTTTATCAAATCCGATTAAATCATATAACAAACTCGCTGTTGACGCATTTATCAATGCGTTCGAATTAAGCCGATATATTCAAGACCTTAAACGATGAATCTTCGTGATTAAAATACCAATATAATCTCCCAAAACTTCTTTCCTTTGTTAAAGTTACTGCCAAAAGGTTTCCAGGCCACTACCAGTAACGCTCAAGGTTTTTAGAACGAAAGCAGTCACTATTGACACAATGAAAATCGATGGATTTTTTTTTAAAAAAAATACACTTTTCCATCATAGCACACTTTTTACGATTTCTTTGTTATATGAATAAATATTTATTTTCATTTTTTACAAAACTTACAGGGGATGTACTTTTGATGACACTTTTCTAATGAGATTAATCATGGTTCGTTATCTGCTTATTTAAGGGTGGTCTAAAGCGCTCTCCGTTACGGATCTCTGCCATCTCACCTCTGCGCCGGTTCGAGTCTCGGATTCAGCCAATGTGGATATGTGAGAAAGCTTGCCAGTAGCTTCTCGTGGGTCGGTAGCTTTTTCTGGGGTTTTCCCGGGCTCTTTCTCCACCATTACTACTGGCCGCCATGTATAACCTATCGTGTGCTGAAAAATGGCGTTAAACCCCACAACAACAACAACAACAATCTGTTTATTTAAGATTTTGAAAGGTTCATCGTTCATCGTAAGAATGCTGTCGAAAATCAAGTCAATATATATACTATTGTCATTGATTTGTGAAAAAGTGTTTATCTTTTTACGGTTTTAGTTACATTGTCATAGGTAGACTATAGTGCATTCTCGTTCTTTATTTTTTAATAAGACACGTGTGTAACATTTCATTTTCTTTGTAATTTTCTGTATTACACAATAAATTGTTTTAAACTGACCCTTATAACAGGTCACACCACTAGTTGTAAACTGCCCCTTATAACAGGTCACACCATTCGTTTAAACTGCCTCTTACAACCGGTCACACAACTAGTTATAAACTAACTCTAATAACAGGTCACACCACTAGTATTAAACTGCCCCTTATAATCGGTCACATCACAAGTTTAAACTCCCTCTTATAACATGTCACACCACTAGTTTTAAACTGCCTTTTACAACAGGCCACACCACTGTTTTCAAACTGCCTTTTACAACAGGCCACACCACTGTTTTCAAACTGCCTTTTTCAACAGGCAACACCACTAGTTTCAAACAGCCTCTATCAAGAAGCCACACCACTAATTTCGAACTACCTCTTACAAAAGGCCATACCACTGTTTTCAAACTGTCTCCTTTAACAGGCCACATCACTAGTTTTAAACGGCCTCTTAAAAGAGGCCACAAAAATATTATCAGACTGCCTCTGATAAGAGGCAACACCACTAGTTTTGAACTGCCTCTTATAGCAAGTAACACCATTAGTTCTAAATTGCCTGTTAGAACAGGGCACGTCATTATTTTCAAAATGCCTTTTGCAACAGGCCACAACACTAGCTTGAAACTGCCTGTTGTAGCAACTCAGTCACCTAGTATAAACTGCCTGTTAGAACAGGTTACGTCACTTTTTGCAAACTGCGTTTGGCAAGAGACCACGCTACTGGTCTTAAACTACCTCCTATAACAGGTCACACTAATAGTTTTATAGTGCCTCTTACAACAGGTCACACTACTAGCTTTAAACTGCTTCCTACAACAGGTCACATCGCTAGTTTTCAATTGCCTCTTAGAACAATCCACACCACTAGTTTGAAACTGTCTCTTATAAGAGGTCACACTGCTAGTTTTAAAAATGACTCTTACAATAGACCACACCACTATTTTTACACATCCTCTTATAACAGGCTTCATCACTAGTTTTAAACTGCTTCTTACAATAGGCCATATCACTAGTGTTAATTTGCCTCCTATAGCAGGTCACTCAACTAGTTTTTATGTACCTCTTACATTAGGCCACATCGCTAGTTTTAAACTTCCTCTTGCAACATGCGAGACCACTCTTTTCAAACTACCTCTTATAACAGGACACACCATTAGTTTTAAATTGCCTCTTATAACAGGTCAAACACTAGTTTTAAGTTGCCTCTTACAAAAGGCCAGACCAATAGTTTTAAACTGTCTCCTATAACAGGCCACTAGACATGTTTTAAACTGCCACACCACAAGTTTTAAACTTCCTCTTACAATAGACCACACCACTAGTTTTCAAACTGCCTCTATCAACAAGCCACACCATAAGTTTCACACTGCCTCTTGCAACAGGCCACATCACTATTTAAAATCGCTTCTTACAACAGGCCACATCACTAGTTTTAATGTACGTCTTACATTAGGTCACACCGCTAGTTTATACGTTCCTCTTCCAACATGCAACACCACTATTTTAGAACTGTCTCTTTTAACATGCCATATCATTAGTTTTCAAACTGCCTCTTGTAATAGACCATACCACTAGTTTTCAAACTGCCTCCGATAACAATGCACACCATTAATTTTAATCTGCCTCTTATAACAGGTCACCTCACTAGTTTTAAATTGCCTCTTATAACAAACTAAATAACTATTATAACAGGCAACACTACTATTTTCAAACTGCTTTGTACAACAGACCACATTATTTTCAAACTGCCTCTTACAACAAGCCACACCCTTAGTTAAACTGCCTATTTCAACAGGCCACACCACTGTTATCAAACTGTCTGTTACAACAGGCCTCACCACTGTTTTGAAACTGCCTCATATAGCAGGCCAGAGCACACATTTAAAACTGCCTCTTATAACAGGCCATATCACTATTTTCAAACTGTCTCTTATAACAGGCCACACCACTTGTTTTAAACTACCTCTTATAAATGACCACACCACTATTGTTAAACTGCCCATTTTAATTGTAACAACACTAGATTTAAACCGCTTTTTATAACTGGCCAGACCACTACATTTAAACTGCCTCTTGTAACAGGACGTACCATTACTTTTAAACTGCCTCTTGCAACATGCCACGCTGTTTTCAAACTGGCTCTTACCACAGGTCACCCCACTTGTTTTAAAGTGCCTCTTATAGCTGTCCAAACCACTAGTTTTAAACTGCCTCTTACAACAGGCCACACGACTAGTTTTAAATGGCCTCTTACAACAGGCCACACTACTAGTTTTAAACTGCCTCTTACAACAGGCCACACCATTATATTATTTTCAAACTGCCTCATATAACAGACTGCACCACCATTTTGAAACTGCCTCTTACAACAGGCCACACTACTAGTTTTAAACTGCCTCTTACAACAGGCCACACTACTAGTTTTAAACTGCCTCTTACAACAGGCCACACTACTAGTTTTAAATGGCCTCTTACAACAGGCCACACTACTAGTTTTAAACTGCCTCTTACAACAGGCCACACCATTATATTATTTTCAAACTGCCTCATATAACAGACTGCACCACTGTTTTGAAACTGCCTCTTACAACAGGCCACACTACTAGTTTTAAACTGCCTCTTACAACAGGCCACACTACTAGTTTTAAACTGCCTCTTACAACAGGCCACACGACTAGTTTTAAATGGCCTCTAATAACAGGTAACACTACTAGTTTTAAACTGCCTCTTACAACAGGCCACACTACTAGTTTTAAACTGCCTCTTACAACAGGCCACACCATTATATTATTTTCAAACTGCCTCATATAACAGACTGCACCACTGTTTTGAAACTGCCTCTTACAACAGGCCACACTACTAGTTTTAAACTGCCTCTTACAACAGGCCACACGACTAGCTTTAAATGGCCTCTTACAACAGGCCACACTACTAGTTTTAAACTGCCTCTTACAACAGGCCACACGACTAGTTTTAAATGGCCTCTTACAACAGGCCACACTACTAGTTTTAAACTGCCTCTTACAACAGGCCACACGATTAGTTTTAAATGGCCTCTAATAACAGGCAACACGACTAGCAACTTCTCTAGTCGTACCTGATGAAGGGACTGGTTTTTTATTCATTATTTCATGGGGATATTTGTTTTGAAGTTTTAAATTTCTTCAGACTGTATCTTGGACATGATTCTCGCTAAAGAAGCATTTCAAAGAAAGTTAAACTCATTTGCTTTTGGACAATATAACTTTGGTTGGTTTACATAACACACATTTAACTATGCCGGTTAAAGTTATGTTTCCATGAGAGTATACTTATGTTCCTTAAAATATACAGCAATCATTTTGCAATAACGTGCTTCCTGATTTTAGATGTACACAATCAGGCATAAATAGTCATTACAGGAATAAATTATCATTTTCAAAACCAAATCGGGATAAGTGAATAATTTAGGTTGAGAGAATTATGGCCCCATAGCGTGTTTAAAATATTTCCACTGTGTGAGACAACTTGATACAAAATATTTCCACTGTGTGAGACAACTTGATACAACATATTTCCACTGTGTGAGACAACTTGATACAATATATTTCCACTGTGTGAGACAACTTGATACAAAATATTTCCACTGTGTGAGACAACTTGATACAATATATTTCCACTGTGTGAGACAACTTGATACAATATATTTCCACTGTGTGAGACAACTTGATACAAAATATTTCCACTGTGTGAGACAACTTGATACAATATATTTCCACTATGTGAGACAACTTGATACAATATATTTCCACTGTGTGAGACAACTTGATACAATATATTGATAGAATGAAGAGCAGCTTTGTTAAAATCCATGAAGCTTTGTTAAGCTGTCAGCCATTTTCAGCCACGCCTAATTGACGGTCTATATTTCGACCCGTTTTGTTCCTGTTCGTAATTATTCAAAACAAGCCGGTATAACATATATGAGAATCAAACTAAAAAACTGTCTGCTATTACTGTTCCTCTAGTTATTACTGTGATTGTTTTTTTTTTCTCCCTCTGATTGTGCGTGGTGGGAGTGGTTGTTTTCTCTATCGGCTAGCATTCATAAAGTTTGTCTTATTTTTATCTTAAATACGTGTTATTCAATGAGCCTTAAAAGAGTTGTAATGCTAAGTTTATCTTTCTTGAGCAAGTAAATCGCCTTATTTAATCCTGCCGACAAAGGATCGGACTTGTGTGTTCATCCCGCTTTTCAACATTTATCATGCAACTGTCCCAGCTGCTTTGTAATTATACAGTATTTAAAAGTTTAGATAAAATAATATCACAACTAAAAAAATATCAAATACCATGTTTTGTTATTTTTCATTTTCGTATTTCATATGTCATATAATGGGTGCTCGCCAACTTGGCGTTTCTCCCAGTGGTCCATATCTTTCGTTTGAATGAAACTATTAATTTTCACAGATACCAGACAAAACACATTTGCAAATCATCAAAGCAATTATGCATTTGATTTGTCAATTGAAGTTATTGCAGCGAACTGCTCGATAAACGACGGCTACCGGTTAATCAATAGATCACCTAAAGAGATAAGGGCTTGTATGGTTTGGCTGATGTTTACATGTGTTGGGAACAGCATCGAGTTTACTAGAGCTGGATACCGACTGCTCCGATGGCCTAGTGGTTAGAGCGTCCGCCTCGGAAACGGGAGTTCGTGGGTTCGAACCTCAGCCGAGTCATACCAAAGACTTACAAAAATGGTACTAACAGCTGCCTCGCTAGAAGTTCAGCATTAAGAGGCTTGTGTTAGGACTGGTCGGCCTGGGATCAGGATAATGTGACTGGGTGGGACATCATGCTACATATCTGAGGCATGATGCCCCAGTGCTAGACATCACTATACACTGCCACACTGTAGACATCGTAGCGATATGACTGAAAAATTGTTAAAGCTACGTTAAAAATCCAAATCACACACACACACACACGCACACATACATACACACACACAGATACAGCTGGGTACCACGAACAATTTTGTACCATGGTGTACCGCGGTACTTCAGAACATACGCGATGCGTACAACGGTGTACGACGGTATTTCAGAACATACGCGATACATATTACGGTATAAAGCGGTATTTCAGAATATACGCGATGCGTACCATGGTGTACCGCGGTATTTCAGAATATACGCGATGCGTACAACGGTGTATGACGGTATTTCAGAACATACGCGATGCGTACAACGGTGTATGACGGTATTTCAGAACATACGCGATGCGTACAACGGTGTATGACGGTATTTCAGAACATACGCGATGCGTACAACGGTATACCGCGGTATTTCAGAATATACGCGATGCGTACAACGGTATACCGCATTATTTCAGAACATACGTGATACGTATCACGGTATTAGGCAGTCGTATTATGGACCATCAGTGTATAGCTCTGGGGAAAGGGACTCTAAATAATTAAAAAAAATCCGCCTGTCAATAGCTGGAAAAACATTTTGCTCTGATTTATAGCAAAATATCACCATATTATGTCAATTATATTATTTAAAAGAACAATCAGTTATTTTGACATAACAGAAAATCAACTATCTCGGCTGAAAAGAAAATCGCAGCACCCTTTCCGAAAATGAAATGGCGAGTACTGTGTGGTATATGAATTTGCCATGTGGATATTAATTGTTGTATAAGTTGTAATCTAAACGACACACAAAAGATGGTACTTGCAATTGCCTCGCTTGGCGCTCAGCATTAAGAAATTACTATTAGGACTGGTCGGCTCGTGGTCAGTATAATGTGACTAGGTGGGGCATGATACTACATATCTGCGTCCATGTGCCCCAGTGCTAGACATCACTACGTCAATGTGCCCCAGTGCTAGACATCATTAAAAACTGCCACAATGCAGACATCGTAGCGATATGACTGGAATTTGTTTAAAGCAATGTTAAAATTAAAATCACACACACACACACACACCTGCTTACAGTCATGTATATCTTTTTGTGGACACTATGATTTTAATTTGTTAATCAGCAGTAATATTCCATAATGATAATTAGCTGAGGAAATATGCTAAACATTATTCTTCAAAATAATTATCGTTCAGTCATGCTGATAAAATCAAATCATCTCAGTCTTTTTCTAAAGGCTTAACAATTAGGTACATGTATTTAAATCTAATTACTCGTATTTTTATTGTAACCCTTATTGCATCGAATGAGGAAACAGAAATAAGAACAATCGTTATCAAGAAAAACTTGACAATAAGTGACATTTACCGGTAAATGGGGTGCCCCTCTTTTATGATCTCTTCTAGGTATCGATACCTAAAATTTGCTAACAATTACTATTTGCTGTAAGTCTCTTATGTATATTTTTGTTTAGAAACCATTGTTTCGCTGATGATTCTCCCAGAAATGCTAACCAAAGAAGAATGTAAAATAGAAAATAACATCCAAATCCAAACAGAAAATATCATATATATCGAACTTAGTGTCTTGATTTTTGCATAGGATGACAAATCAAAAGGTGTGATTAAGTCGATTTTATAAAGGTCACTTGTACTCAAATTTCCAGTCTTTTCATTCAAAATTCAACGTATCCTTTGTTGACTTTTTGATATCTTGTGTCCAAGTTAGCCACTAATGTAAGTTAGATAGTCGTAGTGCAACTGAACTTAAAACTAGTGTTCTGGTTGTAAGCAGATATGTAAATAAATAAAACCAATTACAAGCTTCATATTCGAATAATGCGATGTCGAAAAATGTAGTATTTTCCTGTAAAAAGGCGTGAATCATCATACAAACAAGGTTTCTTTCTTACAAATAACCAGCTACACACTTTTTGTCTTTGAAACTTAATCTGGATGCAAGGGAAACTTTACTGCATCATTTTTAATGTCTTTTATTCAATGTTGGGTAATACAAGAATGAGACATGGTAATCCGCATCAGGAGTCTTACATTATTCGTGCTTACCCTGTCCAGACAAAATTGACCAGTCAGATATTTCTTGGCCATTCTAAATATGGAAACAATTTCGATTTTTCTCATTAACGATGGCACAGAGCGCAGAGTGCCATGATCTTAAAGTAGACATTGATCTGTGCATTCAAAATGACACAGAGAGTTATAATATATATATATATATATATATATATATATATATATATATATATATATATATATATATATATATATATATATATATATATATATACATACATACACACATTATCTCGACCATGTATATGCCACCCAAAAAAAATAAAATAATAAATTGTTAGAGTCGGTGGTTTAGGTATCCGTATGTAGCAAACACACCCAAGCGTCGACCTAGTAATTAATTTTATTCCTTACAGTCATTCCCGATTC
Source organism: Sinohyriopsis cumingii (assembly GCA_028554795.2). NCBI lineage: Eukaryota > Metazoa > Mollusca > Bivalvia > Unionida > Unionidae > Sinohyriopsis > Sinohyriopsis cumingii. The sequence continues at coordinate 1,302,341 of CM068825.1, read as the reverse complement.
ATAAGACCGAAATCAAGGTATATACAAATCATGATAGATTACTACAAATATACACCAAACAGATCGGAAAGTGTTATATCTGGATGCTACATGAGAAAGTGTTATATCTGGATTCTACAGGAGTGTTATGTATATTTGATTTAATTATATCTGATTTAATGTATATTTTTTTCAATATAAGTGTTTGTCAGTTTTAATTTTTTTATATTTTTCATTACATGATATTGTAATGTAAATTTATTCACTAGAGATGATAATTTGTTAGAAAATATTTTGACCTTGACTGTTAGTTTATAAACACCAGGTGTTGATCTAAATCCTGACATTGTAGTTATTTCAAACTACTTGGTTTGGATTTATTTCAAATTACTTGGATTCAAAAGGATTAATTCTGTTTGTTTTCTGGAAAATACGTGTGCTCATGTAATATTATGGAACAAGAACAGTTTTTGTATAGAATTTTATTCAGCTATCGGAAACCGGAGTGATAATTCTTGTTTCTACAAGGAACTGTAGACTTCAACACTACAGATTACGTCATCGTCCTCCATCTTGGATTCTTCATCGGGACTCGAACGTGAAATCAGTAGAACATTTTGTTCTTAGGACTACTAAAATTTTATTCTTAGATTATTTTTGGATTATTTTTGGATTTGATTCTATAAACCGTAAGTTCATATATTTTTCATTTTTACAGAATTTTTCCAGGGAAATAAATTATTGTACTTTTTCAAAGCTTGTTGTTTTCACTCTTCCTTGTGTTACTGTTTATTCGAGCCTAAACACGTGACATAAGAGGAGAATGCTTGATAATTCAATATTAGCATAATTTTTGTTTTTATAAATACGAAAAAATAGCGTTATAATACAGGTTATGTAATTTTAAATTAGTGTCCTTTCTTTTTGGTGGATATTTGTAATTCTCCCCCCCCCCTCTCTCTCTCTCTCTCTCTCTCTCTCTCTCTCTCTCTCTCTCTATATATATATATATATATATATATATATATATATATATATATATATATATATATATATATATATATATATACTAACAATAAATATATAACGTGGACTATTGAAACAAACCTGTTCCGCCTTACGGTGAAACAACCTTTTAATGAAGTCCATGTTGTATATAATTTTGCTGCCAGTTATTGAAATGGAATCCAAGATTATACATGCCTTTATGGTAGAAACCGTGTCATAATGAAGGGACTCATTGTGAGCAAGTGCGTTAAGACCTTGACTAATGTAAAGGAGATATCCATGGTGAAGACATCTTGTTGATAATTAAGCACAGTACATGAGTGCATAATTGCTAATGCAATATGTTTTCTTCACTCATGGGCTAATGTTACAGCATAAATAAGGACACGCGAGGGTGGTTCGGTTATTCCAATATGATGGTGTCATTGTAATTTCCTGTTTCAGGCACTGACGCCACTCCTGGAACAATGTTTCAAGAAGATACAAAGTTATAATAAAGCAGATGTTGAGATTACTGGCTTGGTTGATTGTGAATAATGTACTAAATTCTTGACTCTGAAGGTATCAGATTGAAAAATGCACTATCATCAACAGGGTAAATATCTTGCGACAATTGGAAATATACATACGAAAGAGTTTATTGCACTGCTTTTAATTGTCATGCTTGTATAGAAATATTACGGTCAAGATTGCCGATGGTAATTACTAATACTAACCATGGGTCTCAAAACGTCTTATATTTCACCTTAGATGCACACAAGTCATGCGCTTTCTTCAGATCCATTTATTGGGAGATTAGAAGTACAACTTAAACTTACAAAGCAAGAACCTGGTGTTAGTCATTTACTTAACTGCAAATAAAGATTTATATATAATCATTATGTAAGTTTCCTTTGCTTTCTTCCTATCAATGACCAGTAAAAACTGTTGCAATGACATTAATTGTTTCCATTTCTTAAGCTTTCACCAGATCACAATTCTTTTCAAAACTTCGTCATAAAATCCCCACCCTTCAATCTCACCTCTTTATTCCAGTCAATTATAACTTCCATACACATATTAAAAGACATGTAATGCCTACGCCAGCCTCGTTTTGGCTGGTGGCGGCCTATATTGGCAAGCTAATGTCACGAGCGGTAGAAGCATGATGCGTTTGTCAGGGAAGGTCGTACTTTCCAAAACAGTAACTCTTATAATATGCCATTCGATGTTAGAAGAATAACAGATCTGGGCACTTCAGGAAAGGAAGATTCAAATATATGATCAAAATAGAAATCGGCATGTTGAACCTAAAATTACATTTACACCTTATTTACCTTGACATTTGTCGACGATTTTAAAAAAAAAAAAACAAAATGATAAATTGCGTCATTTCAAATTTGAATACATAACAAAAAAAAGATGCTGTGGCTTGAAAAGAAAGGAAAACAGTGAAATAACATATTAAGACATACAAAACAAATATAGGAATATTATAAACTACAATATGAATGTTATAAATTTTTATTATCAAGTACATTTGCAGACATACCTCGTAGGGTTCATGTAGATATATCACTACATAAACAATGGTGCTTTAACAGCTCCTGTTTTCAGTGTTTTTTATTTTTTATATTTTTAATAAATTTTATTAACAATTGATCCATAAGAATAATAGAATTGTTGTAATACTAAATTCGCAACAATTGCCGGTTTTCAGAACAAAATCTATCCATGATGTGTTGCACAGCACCTATTTAGTTCACGCTAATTAGGGGCGGCAAGGTTCAAGAAACTGGTTAGTCAAAGAAATGCGTCTTTTCAATTGTAAATTCATTTCCTTTTGAAAACACACTAATTTTTCAAGCACTTAAGTTGAAGAGACCATGACAAACTTCTTTCAGTGTCAAATTAAATCGGATTTTGAACCCGAACAAATAGCGGTTTTAGTTTCTGACAAAGGCATGTACCTCTAGAATCAGCTGCTCTGCAAATCCTGACAGGTAGATGAAATTAATGACTATTTACACGACTTAACGAGTTATCAAATCTTACTTAAACGTAGACCAGCGGCAAATCTCTCGATACAATGAGCGTGCATTCTAGCAATGCGAGGATTGAATTTACAATTCAGTTAGACATGATTTACCCCAAGAGGATTGAGTTTACCGGGCTGAATAATTCAGCTAGACATGATTTACCCCAAGTGGCCTCGGCATGGTTTTATTTTTCATATTGATTATCCCTGGTGGTTTACTTGAGTCAGTTGTTAAATAAAAGAAACCTCTTTTCAGTTCTTATTATTTATTCGCAGACTAACGGGGTGTGTTAACGTTTCGCGTTTTACTGAGGCTCGTACAAGAAAAGCATAAAGAAGCGTGGGTTATCTAAAGTTGTGTCGATCAATAATTACTGGTCATTTTGATAAAGTCCGTCTGTAATACAGCTGTGGCCATATTTATTCTGACTGACAGAAGGATATTGGTGAACTAATTTTAAAAAAAAAATTAGAGTGAAATATAGTAAAAACACGCATGTTCTGGAATTAGCGGATTCTTTGAAAGGTAAGAAACAAAGGTATGAATGACTTGTAACACTTTAGCTTGGTGATACGTATGTTGATATTTGCCTGCAAGATCTTTCTTTAGCATTTGTTTTAGGTTAAATATATTAAAACAATCGTTGAAAAGTTAATTTTTCTATCATTTTTTAGTTATCAATTTTGCTATCGTAAGGAACGTATACTATTTATGTAGGGTCCTGCAATCGTTAACAGTATTACATCGGTCATGTAGCGTTTTGAATTTTATTTTGATATGTGAGGATGCATATTGATATATTATTGTTACCTGAGAGGTCAATCGTGCATTTTTGAAGTAAGGACAGTTCAAATGCTTTTTTTTTAAAATTCAATAAATTGAATCAGACATGAGTAGACTTTTTAGACACTTATCACGTTAAATATGAGGGAAAAAGAAAAACAATAATCAATTTTTTGCGACACCAATCTAGAAATGCTATCTTACCGAGCATCTCGCAAAATAATAACTTTTTTAGCCCTTATTTGTTGACTTACGAAAATATTTCTGACTTTTTAACTTTAAAAAATATATAATTTAGCGATGCTTTTTTGCGATTTTCTTTATTTGTGAAACTTTTCTAAACCGACCCCTCTGCAAACCCGGTTTCATGTGTAGACGATCTCATACTGTAATTGGTCACAATAAAATCCGTTATAATAATGCAAACCGACCTCCGCACACTGCTCACCTCTGTAAAATGGAGAATTTTCGTTCCCAGTAGTGTAGGGGGTAGAGAAGTTTCACTGCATTTATAATCTATTCTAATGATCATCGACTGACTAATCAGCCCTGGTTCTACAAATCAAATAACACTCTTGCAAATTTGTCATCGTCTGTTACAAAAGCTATATAATATGTCAGTTTAATGTTGAACAAATGTTTGTATAGCCGAACGGAATTCAATAAATTGGAGGCTGAAAACGTGCTGCTTGGTTACAGAGCACACGAAACATACACATATTCATAGCCCATATCATATGAATTCATTCTTCTGACTCCGAACACAGCACGAATGCTGTTGTTTATTTATTACACGCTTTCTAAATATATTTTTTTTTAGATTTACAGTGAACGAAATTCAATTGGGATTTATAAATGCACGATTCGCTGCATCTAAATCTGTCGACGCGCGGACCTCAGCGGAAGCATCTAAATCGTTCCAATCTGGGCGTCTGATGCGAAAATAGAGACTGCATATCTTTATCAAACTTCAGATGAACAATTAAAGATTCATCGTGTATGTAATGTAACGATTTAACTGATTGGACGCTATTCTTTATTTTGGGATACATTGGTTACAGAGATGCTAAACAGATGGACTGCATGAAAGCTCGATAAAGCGGATATTTGCCAGAATCAAACCACTCATACCTTCCTCTGTTTCTCAAACACAAGACTGTATCCCCACTGTAACACATCTTGGAACTATTCCTCAGATATTGTCCGAAAAAAATCAGTTCTCCAGGATACTACCTCACGTGGATAGGCATGATTTCATAACAGCGTCAAAATTGTGCATAACTGTTCAACCAATCAGAAGGATCTTCTCATTTGTTGGTGTGAATGTATGCCTTCTCAGAGCTAAGGATATAGTGGGTAAACGTTTGGTGTGCATCATGAATCGTTTACTCGGATGCATTATACATACGGATCACATTACGAGGGTCAAAAGTTTGTAATAACATTTCCTTTTCTCCATGCAATCAGTGGAAATTTGATTAAATTTTTCTTTAATTTGTTCGTCCTCCTGTATTAGCTGATTTCTATAATTTTCCGGGTTCAGATGGTGTGATTCAAGGCCAGGGCTTGGAAGGTAACATAAAGAGGTTTGAAATAATAAGAATCCTTTCATATCTATAGTAGTTGTTACCTTATGTATTATATCAATGAAACTGTTTGCATTATTGAACCGTACCGCTATGGGAGCAAGACACAAGCTGTGTTTTCTGTCGAATAAGTTCCTTACATGGGGAGAATGCTTTGATACCAAATAGAGTGGCCTTAAAGGCGACAACATGAGTTCATTAGCAAAAAGTCTGAAAAATCTAGTCAGAACTCAAAGAAAGGTTATGGGCTCGATATAACAACCTGGGGTAGATGCATTTTTCGGGGAGGGGGAAAAGCCAAATTCTCTGTGTTCGCTCAGAGACATAAGTTTAACATCTTTTTAAATTAAAGTTTGTGCCTTTCTTTACGTATATATTTCTTTTGAAGCCTTGATAAATCAATGTACGATTACAAAATGAGTGTTTTATTCTTATATCTTGATTATTCGTTGCCGGTAATTTCATGCTTGCACGGTCTTGAGTGATATGAGGATGACGTGAGAGGTTATAATCTATTTACATATATATGTATTTCACCATACAGCTATTGCGCGCTCTACGAGTCTTGTCCATTATTGTGTTTCCTTAACGTATCTCTCGCATCAAACTTTCAAATTTAACGTTTATCTAAATAGACGATTACAACAAAACGTATTCAGGTGTAGAGTACCTTTATAACTGCACGATCCACTTTACTTTATTTTCTTTCATTTTTATCTTTCTTAAATTTGTTACCATAGAGAGAGAGAGAGAGAGAGAGAGAGAGAGAGATAGAGAGAAGTACGCGTATACTTTTGTGACTGTTTGGCCCGTGCAAATAATGCAATATTGAAATCCGGTAAAATTACCTCAAAAAAGAATGCGCAACCACTTCTCTCCGGTCAAAAACTAATATTGGTGTTTCTTTCTTTTTTGGTTAGATATACACCTACTATGAGGAGAACAATATAGAACCAAACTGGTGTTGTAGACAGGTCCTTCAAATATATAGTTAGCTCCCATTGACAAACATTTATCAAAGATTTCGTTTACTCGCAAATTATCTGATGGGTTTTAACTGAATATTTCAATGATTCAGATGGTTGCTTGGTAATATTTTGTAAAAGAAATTAAGTTTTATCGGCGCAGCTCAAAACTCTTGCGAAACGCCAATGACTATTATAGCATAATGTCCCCGACAGCGTCAGATACATACTGATATGAACCAACTGATCACCAACTGATTACAAACTGATTACCAACTTACCATGGAAGGTCGATTGTAAAGGGTAATTCAAAATTCAAATTTGACTAATGATTTCGGTTAATGAATTTTGACATTTATTCTTCTCTCCTCCTTAGAGTTAAAAACGTACCCTTGCATTTGTGTAATTTATTTGTAGCGGGATTTAGTTCTAGATAAGACAAATTAATTTGCAGCGTAGATCGAGCAAGGATAAGTCTATATTGATGAAATTTTATTCAATTGAAATCAGAAAGTAGTTGCAAGAAAGTGATTTCTGTTTGTTTGATGAAGGCTTTGATAACCTATACAGACGTATAGCCTTCGAGATTTGAACCAAATTGCCTCACACCTTTCTCTGATCCGATATAGTTTAAATTAAAAACGAGCATGTAATATGAACCATCTAGTGGTCCCAGCACTACTTTCTGTTTAAATGCCACTGTATATGTCGTCCTTTAATGACGCAAATTTCTTTTGAAATTATAATCGATTTAAAGATATTGTACCTAATGGCGTAATGTGTTCGAGTACTGGATTGCTAACAATATCATGGACATTTAATTTGAATGTGTGTGGTATGCAGTATCTGACAGATCGCTAGAGAAGAGGTGGATAATTGAATTCAATAGCTTAAAAATGTTGATATTGCTCCTGGAACTCAGTAGCTTATCAATGTAAGAAATACAACATTCGTTTGAAGTATGAGCATACACTGGAAAATTTGTGACAATTTGTAATTTTGATAAGTTGTTTAGTGGTGATCAAAGCTAGGCTACGAGAGGCATTCAACCTGACAAACCAGACGACAGATATTCAGCCTGACAAACCTGACAAACCAGACGACCGGCATTCAACCTGACAAACTAGACGACAGGCATTCAACCTGACAAACCAGACGACAGGCATACAACCTGACAAACCAGACTACAGGTATTCAACCTGACAAACTAGACGTCCGGCATTCAACCTGACAAACCTGACAAACCAGACAAACCAGACGACCGGCATTCAACCTGACAAACCAGACGACAGGCATTCAACCTGACAAACCAGACGACAGGCATTCAACCTGACAAACCAGACAACCGGCATTCAACCTGACAAACCAGACGACAGGCATTCAACTTGACAAACCAGACGACCAGCATTCAACCTGCTTGCAAGTATGAAACGCTCGCCGGGCTAGTGACATCTGTTAATGCTTATGTAGTGAAGTCGGCGATCCATCGGTAGTTAGCCGATGATACGGTGTAAAAAGAGGTTTTTAATTTATTATAAATGGTAATTTGATTGAATTATTGGCATAAGTTGGCAACAAGATAGTCTATCCCTGCAGTACCGATCCAAATCTCATTAGTATTTAAGGAAGTGTGGTAAGAAATAAAATATTTCTAGCCTGTGTATATGCTCATCTGGATCAAGTATGAAAGTAAATACGATCGTTATTTTTAAAGTGCTGGTGTAGAATTTCAAGAGCAGTTTTTTTTTTAAAAAAAACTCTCTCTCTTGCAGTACTCCACAAACCTACTATCGCAAGCATATAAGTCATTCGATGACTGCATGCATTTTCATGTTACGTATATATGCTGATATTTCAAAGCATAGTACAATTCTGACACTAGTTTGATAAGATAATTGAAAGAAAGTGCTTATTATTTCATTTCGATCTTTTATGTAAAGCTTTAGGGTAGCATACGATACTAATACTAGCGACAATACCTTCTGTCTAAAATATTAAAATTCAGCTATTGTGCGTCTTTGGCATGGAATGAAAATGCTGCAACAAACGTGTAAGGCTTACATAAAATATTTGTGTCAACGCTATTAAATCTGTGACCAGCTGTATTTCTATTCAAATTACAATTTTTTTTAAAGGAAATGATAGCACTATAATTAGTGACTGGTTATAGATAGGCAAATCTTGAAAATTGCAGTTTAATATTTTAAACGCAATAATTTATTTGAGGAAACGCGATCAAATGCAATAATCAATTATCAAACTCCAAATACGGATTAAACCATCGCGTGTTCTGTTGTTACTACATATAACTTTCTATTGTAATACAGTCATAGCGGAATGTATAAGGCACTCACCTTTACCGATCACTGAAATATTACCTCTGTCCGCGTGGGTTCGAGTTTCAGGCTGGGACAACGTGGGTATCTGAGAAAACTTGCCATTACCTTCCCGTTGGTTGGTGCTTCTTCGCGGGAGTTATAAATGCCGCCATGTATAGCCTATCATGTGCTGAAAAATGTCATTAAAGCCATAACAACAGTAACAATTATCACCACAACAACAATATAGTTAATGTCATCAGGGATTCAAAGCTGCAACATTTCTGTAAACCACTAGACGAAACGATTTTATAAGTAACCGTTTTGAAGTACAGTAACTTTGTGGAGCGGATTAACGTGCCTCAGTACTTTGTGAATCGGATTAACGTGCCTCAGTACTTTGTGAAGCGGATTAACGTGCCTCAGTACTTTGTGGAGCGGATTAACGTGCCTCATTATGATGTATTTAATAGGTACGAACAGTCGGATATGCTTGTACTCGATACGTCTCTTTCAAGTTAACAATAATTCACAACCAGCCATGTTTAGGCCAACTAACTCGCACATGAATACCCCGGGAAAATAAACAAACCAGAATATTTTTCCGATTGAACGAAATATTTATTCAAGGACTTATCAAGTAAATGACTTTAAAATTGAACTTGCTACATAACGTTATCTACTTATGAGTTATAACTTGTCTCTAAAATTCCATCAAAGAGCATATTACGATTGGTATTTTCGATATCTACGTACAGAAGTCGTGTCTAGACAGAAACATTTGTGGTGTAAGGACGTCATAGAATACACGAAGACTGATGTATAGTTTTGCTTGTATTCACTTTTGAAAACGGCGAACTACAGTGACAGGCGACTGCCAGTCGTTTCTAAGGTTTGCACATTATTGTCTATTTGGAATGTACCTGTGACCATCTCACGTTTTGTAATAATACACTTCAGACTTGTATTCCTACAGCTTTCAAAGAGTAGACGTAAACAGTACTTAAACACAATCTAATCCTTATTAACAGAGCCATTTAACATGTAAAAAAACATACTAGAGCTAGTCCTTTTAAAGTCCGGCAATCGGTTTTTGTTTGAAATAACAGATCTGTTACATGTGACGTCTTCATTTTTTCTACCATATATCGTTAGTGACTCCAGAGGTATCAACCTCAGGGAGAAGACCCTAAAGTTAAAGTTTATGACCTGAAGTCAAGACCCTGAAGTCAAAGTTCATGACCTGAAGTCAAGACCCTAAAGTCAAAGGTTATGACCTGAAGTCAAGACCCTAAAATTAAAGTTTATGACATGAAGTCAAGACCCTATAGTTAACGTTTATGACCTGAAGTCAAGACCCTAAAGTCAAAGTTTATGACCTGAAGTCAAGACCCTAAAGTCAAAGTTTATGACTTGAAGTCAAGACCCTAAAGTTAAAGTTTATGACATGAAGTCAAGACCCTGAAGTCAAAGTTTATGACCTGAAGTCAGGACCCTAAAGTTAAAGTTTATGACAAGTCAAGACCCTAAAGTCATAAACATACTGGAGAAGACTGTGCAACTTGATTCTTAAACTTGACAGATCTTTTGTGTGCGTTCCAGTGCATCATGGCATAAGGTTACAATAACTTAATAACTTATTTTCATCATGATCCCTGAGAAATCTTTCGCAGATAAGTTAAACAAGTTAATAAAAATAATCGATCTCGTTATGTTATTCAGAAATAGTTTAGATATAGAAGTTCAATCATACGCCTCTTTCTTCTTTTTTGCTGTTGTTTCTTTTTGAAGATGCGTATTTACAAAAAATTTACCGTTCATATTTAAGTCATCTTAAAATTAGCATAATCCTTTATTACCACGTGATGTAATCGGATTATCGTCATCTTGTGTGTGACGTACAGTTTAAAAGCGTAATTTTGTAATCATCCTAAAATAGCCAAGACGTTCTATATGGTTGCTGCATGTATACAAATAGGACGAACGTGATGATTATGATCTGGAATAATTTGAAATACATTTGGCTACCGGACAATTCTAAACTTTATGCATGTTATCTGCACGTATTCTGTCCAATTCGTATACATTTCGTATCCATGAAGTGCCTTAGAAAAGAAATTTGCTCACAAGTAATCGAATGTAAACTCGCTTTCAAAGAGTTCTTCCTCCACTGGCCGCCATGTATAGCCTATCGTGTGCTGAAAAATGGCGTTAAACCCCACAACAACAACAACAATAACAACAACAACAACAATTTTTGACTCATATCGCTACGATATCTGCAGTATGGCAGTTCATAGTGATATCTAGCGGGAGGCATCATGCCGCAGACATGAAGCACGATGTCCTACCCAGTCACATGACACTAGGCCGACCAGTCCTAACACTGGCCTCTTAATGCTGAGCGCCAACTTTTGTAAATCTTTGGTATGACTCGGCCGGGGATCGAACCCAAGACCTCCCGCATCCGAGGCGGACGCTCTAACCACTAGGTCACCGGAGCGGTGATAGTAGACTATATACATTATATCTAAATATAGAACTTTGATAGCAAACTGTATACTTTATATCTAAATATAGAATCCTGATAACATATAATGCATATCACTTTGCGTAGAAATTTGATAACATACGGTTTATTTTAATACCAAAACTTTGATTATTACATCTCTGAATGTCGAACTTTGATAACGTGACAACATATTTCAGTACGTAGAACCATGATAACGTGACAACATATTTCAGTACGTAGAACCATGATAACGTGACAACATATTTCAGTACGTATAACCTTGATAACGTGAAAACATATTTCAGTACGTAGAACTTTGATAACTTAACATTGTATTTCAGTCGGTAGATTTTGTTTATAACATATTCAGTGTATCTCAATACGTAGAGCGTAGATAACATATACAATATATCTAAGTACACAGACCTTTGATAACATATACAGAAAATCCAAGTGCGTAGAAGAACAAGAGGGGAATATATTTTATGCGATGATTAACGTATTTTCTATTTTACCAAAATGATTTTTCGTTTGCATATAATAATAAGTACATTTTATGTGGTGTATCAGTCATCTTTTGAATTTTCTAGGTGAGAAATGTCCCACTCGATTTTTTGGTAAATCATTCAATATGGAGAAAGTTTTGACTGACTAAATTCGGAAGCATGTAAAAGGAAAGAGTTATGGCGACTCAAGACGCTTTTCTCTCAGTTTCCGGCGTGGGACCCGATCCAGCTAAAAGAGTTCTCTCCCCTTTGGTGGAAGATGAAGCGGAAGAAGAACAGGAAGAGAGTTACGAATTACTGGAACATCCAAAGTTTTATCCGACTGACACTAATGGAGATCCTCTGTTTCTAACCGAAGACATTACGGAATATGGCGATTCTCTGCAAATTGAGGAATCTGCTACAGGAGATGATGGACGAGTTAGAGTGGAGAGCAAGGGTTCCAGACTCAGTTACTATGTTGACAAACAGGGAAGTGACACTGATAGTTTAGATGACGTCGATTGTGTTAGCGACGTCTCTTTTCATTCACGAGACGATGATTACGAAACTGACTTGGAGGTGGATGAGGAGAGTAGGTGGAGTTTTTACCGTAACAAAACGTTGTGTTCTTTTTTATAATTATCCGTTAGTGATTATCGTTCTGATCTTTCTTTCAACAATAAAATCCAATCACTTGTAAAACAAAGTAAAATTTAGAACGCAAAATGTTTAGAGCCAGTGTTTCAGCCATTCATTTCTTGGGTTGGGTTGCGGTGGGGTTGGGTGGGGTGGGGATGCGGGAGATTGACCGGCATTTTTAATACGAGAAGGTTAAAAGCTGCATTTAGGTTTCTATACAATATCTGGATTAAGCTCTGCATTTTTAGGCTTTAATACTTATTTTATAATGTGGCAGAAAGAACGCGACAAGCTCTCTTTGGCTTTAGCAAACTGTAGGACACACGATACTAATGGTATGGAAAAATGGGAACCAGCCTGGAAATGGGTGCTCCTAAAATAGAGTATATATGGGTTAGGCTGATCATGATTGGTTAATAATGTAAGTTATGTTGTAGGGAAAAGAAACTTTTTTTGAGAGCGTAGTTGTAAGTGAAAAAAAAAATAGAGACATTGTTTTATTGATGGAATTTTAGTCCTTTAACAGTCTTGAGTTTGGAACACACATTACTAAAATCAGCACCTGACTCTTTGGTGCGGAATTGAAAGCACATGTTACAAAACACATGCAGGTCCAGAAAATGCCGCAGCTCATATCCTTTCCTCTGCACAGAAGCTGACATACAGATTTTATCTATACTGATAAATATAGGTTTGATCATGAGCACTCAAAAATTTTAAGTTATTAAATTTTTAATATCATGGGGTTTGCTGTGGTTTACTATGGGAACTGAATTAGTACCGTGAGTCCTGTAACGGGATAAACGCGTCCAGGTCAGACAGCTTGTGATAATACTAACGATCTTATAGGAATGCTCGGGAGACGATCTACCTGCCACTTGGGTTAATCCGATTAGAACGTGTTTCCTATTCGTTAAGCTAGTAATTCAAATCTTAAAAACAATTAAAGCAATCCCTAAATGTGAGGCATATGAGAAATGGCAGTGTTGATAAAAGTGCTATATGTGGGGTTCAGGAAAGCAGATGGGGGAGAACTGGAGTGGAGCAGTTTGGTCGGGTATATTTTTTTTTCTATCCGCATTACCGAGCGTGGTATCCAAGAAACATCACTGGCAAAGGAAACAATAGTATCATTTTTATATGGCTGAGATTAAATAGACGATAATAACACTTTAGCTTCAATTCCATTCAATTTATACTGTAAGAGTGTCATTTACTTTTTGATTTAGACCGCAAATTCAAAATTCGACAGGATGATACGTTCATTAGTACCGCCATCTAACAGTAATCGTTGATTTGTCTGTTTTGCATGATTTTGAAATACACGGCAAGATAGTTAGCTTTTAAATTCGAGATATAAAATATGTTACTCAAACGCAACCAGATAATTTATATTATCGTCACTCGGTCATTATAATATACTGAAAAAACTTTAAGCCTTTCCCCACCCAACCCCTTACCGAAACGGTAGAAATCCCAGTGTATTATTTGTACATTACTGTCCATTTCCGGAACAGAACGTGATGCATATAAATCATGTGCGGAGAAGTTCAAAATTTGACAGCATTTATATGTCAGGAGTTTTCAAGGACTTACCTCCATTTATGCAGCAAAATAAATATTACATGTATGGTTAGCATGAGCATATTTGTGCCTTTAAGACAGTCATCGTTCTTTTCGGCGTGAATACTTTTCTAATAGTATCTTTAGAGAGATACCATAGCCGTCTTCCGCGTTCTTAGAGACATTTTAAGCTCGCAGCACTAATAAGGGCATATATAGAATGAGAACAAAAATGGGATAGTGCTAGTTCTACTATGATAAATCACACGAAAACGAAATCATCGACATCCTAATTTTATTTAGTATTTTCAGTATACATATAAGTACTTTGATCTAAATTATGAAAATACAGAATCTTGACATTCATCAGTAACTTATTCCTACTACAGCGCTTATAAAGAAGTCATTTTAATAGATGTTTTGTTAATTTCTCTCAACACACTATCGAAACAAACTGACGGTTACTTACTTCATATTTTATTTTCGAGTTCCAATTGCGAAACCACGAAAATACGCTGACTTTTTATATCATAGCAGTCAGTGTGCGGACCCTTCCATATTCAGTTTTGTCTCATCATATAATGAAAACGAAGATATTTTGTTCTTTCTGAAACGTTTTTAAAATGACACTTTCAACACAACACTGCATGCATCATGCTGAGGAAACGGGGGCTTAGTACCTTTCCGCAGGACACGGACTGGCCTGGACGGGTATTGAATCAGTGACGAGTGGACTACGCTCGACCGCAGGTCCAGAACGAACATGGGGACCCCACACAATGTGCTTGCTCATTAAAATTAGGTTAAATAAAAATAGTTCGTACAGGAAGTTTAGAAACAACAATACTAGTTCATTTATGGGGAAGATGTCAGTATCTACTTTAATTGACTTAAAAAAATACCGATCAATGTTTGAAGTCGCCCTCCTAGAAGTTTACAATGTTGAATTGATGTTACCAAGAGGTTGACACATCCCATCACCACCCCACCCCTTTCACGTCAGTTCTAGGTCATAACCTATATTTTGGAAAGATATAAGTCATTGATTATTTCTTAGTTTTAATTTATTTCAGAAATATTTCTGTTTTAGTTCAAATTATCATATTTTATACAGGATTGTTGCATCCAGAGAGGTTCGACAGAGATCTTACAGGGAAAGACAAATACATAAAAGTGTGTGAAGATATGGGAATCAGTCCCACTTCGTACTTTGTCAAACATATTCAAGACCGGGAGCTCAAAATGAAATTCCACGGGCTGGGTCCGCAAAGAATGAAAGCCATTTCAGTCCCATTACAAGTAAGCATTCAGTGTAGCAGTGGCATATTATAATGTATCAGTGGCATATCATAATGTAGCAGTGGCATGTTACAATGTAGCAGTGGCATATTATAATGAACAGTGGCATATCATAATGTAGCAGTGGCATATCATAATATAGCAGTGGCATATCATAATATAGCAGTGGCATATCATAATATAGCAGTGGCATATTACTATGTAGCAATGGCATATTATAATGTAGCAGTGGCATATTATAATGTAGCAGTGGTATATCATAATATAGCAGTGGCATATTACTATGTAGCAGTGGCATATCATAATGTATCAGTAGCATATCATAATGTAGCAGTGACATATCATAATGTAGTAATGGCATATTATAATGTAGCAGTGGCATATTATAATGTAGCAGTGGTATATCATAATATAGCAGTGGCATATTATACTGTAGCAATGGAATATTATAATGTAGCAGTGGCGTATCATAATATAGCAGTGGCATATAATTTAGCAGTGACATATTATAATGTAGCAGTGGCATATCATAATGTAGTAGTGGCATATCATAATGTAGCAGTGGCATATTATAATGTAGTAGTGGCATATTATTCTGTAGCAGTGGCATATTATAATGAATAGTGGCATATTATAATGTAGCAGTGGCATATCATAATGTAGCAGTGACATATTATGATGCAGCAGTAACATATTATAATGTAGCAGTGGCATATCATAATGTAGTAGTGGCATATCATAATGTAGCAGTGGCATATTATAATGTAGTAGTGGCATATTATTCTGTAGCAGTGGCATATTATAATGAATAGTGGCATATTATAATGTAGCAGTGGCATATCATGATGTAGCAGTGGCATATTATAATATAGTAGTGGCATATTATAATGAATAGTGGCATATTATAATGTAGCAGTGGCATATCATAAGGTAGCAGTGGCATATTATAATGTAGTAGTGGCATATTATAATGTAGCAGTGGCATATCATAATGTGGCAGTGGCATATTATAATGTAGTAGTGGCATATTATAATGTAGCAGTGGCATATCATAATGTAGCAGTGGCATATTATAATGAACAGTGGCATATTATAATGTATCAGTGGCATATCATAATGTAGCAGTAACATATTATAATGTAGCAGTGGCATATCATAATGTAGCAGTAACATATTATAATGAACAGTGGCATATTATAATGTAGCAGTGGCATATTATAATGTAGCAGTGGCATATTATAATGGTTAGTTATGTGAACATGATCCAGTATGCTTCTATTTATAATTAAGCTCTGTAAAAGGTATGCTAGTGTACAACAGATCGTTTTTCCAAATTGATTGACCACATATTTAATAGATCGGAATAAGAAAATTAACTCGGAATGTTTTAAGTATGTTTTCTTCTTCTGATTTTATAGTACTAACGGTTAGTACTATAAAATCAGAAGAAGAAAACAACGGTTGTTTTAATGATGAAATGAATGTTTGGCACGTCTCTCTGGGATGTCTTGCTATTCTATCGATAAATATTTTGAGAACCAGGAACATATTTGCAGTTTGCTGTAGCTGCTGAATTAATTGTGTTGATGACGCAGCGAAATTTGTATATCGCTAACAAGATATAAAAATATCTATCACGAAAATAATCTATCACAAATAATACAATCGGTCGAGTAAAATTCAATTTTATATAACACGGTGAAGAATGTTGTAACAATTAAAATGTGGTATATACAAATGACATTAGGCTATACTATCATTTTGCAGACAAACACCAACATAGAAATCTTAAATTTAGAAGGCAACGCCATAGACTCTGATGGCGCCATATGTCTGACGAAAGTGCTGAAAGAGAATTTTTTCATCACAGACCTTGTAAGTACTCAAATGATTTTATGACACCTAAGTTTGTGTGTAAAAGTCAATACATTTCTTTGGCAAGAAATCAGGAAAAATATTATAGAATTTCGAATTGCAAGTGCCTATAGGTATAGGTTACTGCTTTTGTATGGTAAAATATCAGCGAGTGTTTGTTTGAGCGATTGCACTACGTTTGGATAAAGCTAACTCAGTCTCCTATTCATTTGAATGGGAAAATAAGTTACAACATTTGAATGGGAAAAGAGGTTTCTACATTGGATTGGGAAAAGAAGTTACTAAATTTGAATGGGAAAAGAAGTAGTTACATTGGAATGGGAAAAGAAGTTACAACATTGGAATGGAAAAAGAAGTTACTACATTTGAATGGAAAAAGAAGTTACTCCATTTGAATGGAAAAAGAAGTTACTACACTGAATGGGAAAAAAGTTACTATACTACACTTGAATGGGAAAAAAGTTACTATACTACACTTGAATGGGAAAAAAGTTACTGTACTACACTTGAATGAGAAAATAGAGTTTTATCCTAACATCGTTCAGTATCGCTCAGACAAAACTTGTTCATATTTTTCCATACATATACATTTACTAATACATAAACAACAGCATCATTTTTGGGGTATCAAAGCAATTATATCAATTAATGAAACACACATTTTCCAATGTGAAGTTTTTATTTAATTTCTTTTCTTTTGAAGATGCGCTACAAATGTTACGCGTTTTGTCGCAAGAGTACATACATACATACATACATACATACATATATATATATATATATATATATATATATATATATATATATATATATATATATATATATATATATATATATATATATATATATATATATATATATATATATATATATATATAATAAACTGACTACGATCAGTGCAAAACTAATAACTAATTAGCCTACGCTAAGACAAGAGAAACAAAACCACCCAGAAAAACCGTTATCTTTGCAAAACTTGTCATGCAAAAGTTCGCAAAGACAACGGTTTGTCTGTTTTATTTGTTTGTTTTGTCTATGTTTTGTATTTGCCTTTGAAAAAGACTCACTAAGAGTCAAAAGCGCTTTGGTTAGCTAGATACTAGTTTTGCACTGTTCGTAGTCAGTTGATATATATATATATATATATATATATATATATATATATATATATATATATATATATATATATATATATATATATATATATATATGTGTGTGTGTGTGGGTGTGTGGGTGTGTGGGTGTGTGGGTGTGGGTGTGTTACCATATGTGTGAGTGTTACCTTTGTCTAATCTTATTCTTACAGTTACTGGCAGACAACAAAATTGGAACACCAGGTGGGATCGCTCTTAGTTCAATGTTGGTGGATAACAGAAATCTTGTAAAGGTAGATTTAACAGGCAAGTATATAATATATCCCACCATTAATCTGGGTCATACGGCCCGCCCCAGGTTTTATTGCTATGTAATGAAAAGTGCCAGGGGTGGGGGCAGTATATAAAAAAATAAGTGAAATAAACAGGAATGTGACATAAATAGTCGGGTTCTAGGCGGCGCTGCGAATATTGAGTATGATTAAATATCAATAATAATTAAAGTAAAACATACCAATATCATCTAGGAAGAATGTTTAAAGACCATTTAAATTGTATACCAAATTAGTGTGCGTAGTGCATTATGATGTAATAATATAGATGCTTTCAACACGTTCTCAAAGGCCGAGATCAAAACGTAATAACTTTATGTAAGCAGTTGTTGCCCCTCCAAAAATTCTTTATTAGATAAAATCTGGTCAGATAGACACATCCGCGCTTAGAGAAGACTAGCCTTGAATCCTGTCGTCAATGAAAATTACATCAAAAGGCGTCACTTCACATGTAAGTGACTAGCAGCGAGTTTACAAGTTTGCATATACTAAAGTATTGGTGCGCAAAATACGGTTCTGGTTCGAGACCTGGTTTTATCCGTTGATTTACATCATAGGGTAACTTATTCGGCCCTCGCCCTGGAGGAATCTGCTCATGCCTGTACTATAGTGGCACATCCTATTACCACCGATGCCTATTACGGCGGCATCGAAACATTTTTGTTCAGTGATGTCACCATGCATGGCATCCGTATATTATGCATATAGGCATAATGCCAGGAAGTTCACATCACCGTGATTATTTAAAGTTTGAAGAATGACTCTATTCAGGGTGAACAAAATTGTAGATTTCCTTTCCCAGTACAAATTTAAGTGTGTGATCAAATTACATTCATACCATATCGAATACCAATCCATTCTTTGTTCTTTTCAATGATCGAGTACCAATCCATTCTTTGTTCTTTTCAATCATTGAGTACCAATCCATTCTTTGTTCTTTTCAGTCATCGAGTACCAATCCATTCTTGGCTCTTTTCAATCATCAGTACCAAACCATTCTTGTCTCTTCTCAATCATCGAGTACCAGTCCTTTTTTGTTCTTTTCAATCATCGAGTTCCAATCCGTTCTTTGTTCTTTTCAATCATCGAGTACCAATCCGTTCTTTGTTCTTTTCAATCATCGAGTACCAATCCGTTCTTTGTTCTTTTCAATTATCGAGTTCCAATCCGTTCTTTGTTTTTTTCAATCATAAAATCGTACTGAGCACAGTATCTACTAATCATATACTTCATAATTTAAACAATACAAGCAGAACTGGTGACACGGACGGAGATATTTGTTAAAAAATTATATTACTCGTGGGGGCCCATTTATGGTGAATTGTGAGTTTTGTTTCACTGCGGGTTCTTCTGCCAATTTTTATAAAACGAAAATTAATGAATATTGTCATCCCTTCGAATTCATAATTTTTTAAAAAATTTTCTAGACATGGTTAACCCCAGCCCAATTAGACTTTTAATACAGTAAAAGGGCTGGGATTAACTATATATATGTCATGTAATATAACATAAGAATATCAGACATCATAAGTATTTAATAGATTTACTACAACTCAGGGATATAAAAATCTTAATTATATTTATGAATTTAAATGTTGAAATTCTTTCGTTTTTACTCGATCCCTATTACCGATGGTCACTGTATTTCTCAGTTGCCGCGGTAATATGACGTTCTATTTAGGGCTCCTCCCGTTAGATGTCAACTCGAAATATCCAGCACTTTGGCGGTCCAGTTGATCGGAAATTAAAATCATTTACCATAAAAAAATTCATCAGACGTCGAATACTGATGCAGAAGGATCAAATTAATGCGGAAGTGTAAAGACACTTATTTTGGTACTTTTTTTTACAGTTGTTGTTGTTGTTGTAGGGTTTAACGCCATTTTTCAGCACACGATATGGCGGCCAGTATTAATGGTGGAGGAAGAACCCGGGAAAACCCCAAAAAGAACCACCGACCCACGAGAAACTACTGGCAAGCTTTCTCACATGCCCACATTGGCTGAATCTTAGACTCGAACCGCCGCAGACAGAGGTGAGATGGCAGTGATCCGTAACGGAGAGCGCTTTAGACCACTCGGCCACTCGGGTCCCCTTTTACAGTTGCAATTGTGTATATGGACATGTCGACCTATATGTCAACGTGGTCATGTACACATTTACTCTTCTTAATAAACTAATTCTTGTTCTGAAAGTTAGTACTAATATAGTTTTAGCAAAATCTTTTTAGTCTTGAGTGTTCAATTATTTGCAACTTAGCGGTCATAACAAACTTTCAGACGCAAATTAGGTTCGAGCCTAAGATTCAGCCAATGTGGGCATGTGAGAAAGCTTGCCAGTAGCTTCTCGTGGGTCGGTGGTTCTTTCCGGGGTTTTCCGGGTTCTTCCTCCACCATTAATACTGGCCGCCATGTATAGAATATCGTGCTGAAAAATGGCGTTAAACCCCACAACAACAACAACAACAACATCAGACGCAAATTATTGATCGCTATGGATTTCAAAATGATGGCCAGGTACTAAGAGGGTAGCACGATTTTGTTTTCAACACGTGCAGCTTATTTTGTTATGACACAGCGAGCAACATTCAATCCAGTTTGTAATGGATCACACATTTAGGTAGACCTCGTCCAAAAATGTCCACCTACTTTTACTTTGATTTTGCCATATGTATTTTTCTCAAGGCGTGTATATAATGACCTTCCATTGAACATGGGGTTATTGAGGATCAAAATGAAGTGAATAATCGCCATTGAAAGGCAAGAGTTATCAAATTTTAAATAAAATGACACTCCGCAACGATATGACTGAAACATTGTTAAAGCTACTTTAAAAATCCAAACGAATACACATACACACACATACATACATACATACATACATACATACATACATACATACATACATACGCACATACATACATACATACATACATACATACATACATACATACATACATACATACATTGTTATGTATATTTGATTTGATTTATATTTATTTAATTTTATGTTTGTTTGTCAGATTTAATTTTTTTATTCCATTACATGCTATTATAATATAATCTTGTGTACGTGATTTGGAATTTTCTTCTAGAAAAAAGTTTGACCTTGACATTTTTGTTTGGTAAACAGGTAAAGCTGACCTAGTTCCCGACTATAATTTTGAATTAGTAACAGCCACCTGAACAAGTTTTTTTAACATTATTTATATTTATTGTGGGAATAATAAGGCTGAGATTGAGGCTGTATTGAATACGTGACCCTAGGTTTATAAATAGTTTTAGTGAAGTAAACAACTTTTTCCCCGGATTAAAATACATGATTTTTTCAAGGTCATAGTGGGGCTACGTGATTTTTTATATGTAAACATGATCGCGTGATCCTCTATTTCGCAAATAGGCATTTCCAAAATTGCGCATTACTTAGTTTTAATAGTGATGCTTATAGAGAGATCTCACAGCCTGGGCTTAAAAACGCTTGATGTCAAGTCGTTTCCTTCTGCTGTAGCCAGTTTTCGAGTTATATGTTAATTTTTCTTCAGATTATTTGGATTCTAAAAGATTAATTCGTTTCTCTCGAAATATGTTCGTGCTCATACAGAATTCTTGAACAAAGACATTTCTTGAAACATTTATTTGGATTTCCAAAACCGGAAGAATTTTTCTTTTGTTTCTACAAGGAACCGCAGACAACAACATTGAACAGGATACAGCATACGTCATCGCCTTCCATCTTGGATTTTTCGTCGGGACTAGATCTTGAAATCATTAGAACATTTTATTATTAGGGCTTTTAAAAGTTTATTCGTGGATTATTCTTGGATTTGACTCTTAAAACCGCAAGTTCTTTATTTTTTTCATTTTACAGTATTTTTATAGGGCAATAAATATTTTGTTAAATGTTTCATAGCTTGTTGTTTTCACTCTTTCGTGTGTTGTTGTTTATTCGAGCCTAAACACGTAACAACGTACATTTAAAAAGTTGCGAAATTTTCATTTACAGGAAATGATATTGGAGATGGTGCTGCACAAGGGTTTTCTGATGTTATAATGGTATGTGTTCCAATCTTTTAGCTGTCTGATGTTATAATGGTATGTGTTCCAATCTTTTAGCTGTTTAAAGTTCGGTTTTCCTCGCTGAAGGATGCATATCAAGCTTAGCATACTTAGACTGGACACCGCTACTTCATTTCTGTATTTACCTAATTCTAGTCTAGACTGAACACGTTACTTCATTTCAGTATTTACCGAATTCTAGTCTAACAAACTGCACAAAAGCTTTACCATGTATCAATGCCCTCTATGAAAGGAATTTTGCATTGTGAGTCTTAAGGTATAAATACAATATCTCCCCGGTATTTATGGGGAAAAACGCGACAATTCAAACCACAGAATGGAAACAGAAAAAAGTAATTAAAGTTTAATGTTTAAAGACGTGCGCGTGGTATTTATTTATTGTGAAACAAACAAAATAAACAAACATACCATAATGTCATACATCGGACCAGCATTTTGGGTAATAATAGAGTATATGGTTTCATATTTTGCTTAAAATCTGATTCGAAATAGGGCGAAAATTGTTTGCCTTAGAAATCGTTAAACTGCACGGAAACGTCTCCATGTAAATTTATTCTTGTTGATGTTGGTGTTAACGTTTATGAAGAGCTCATATTATCAGAAGTTTGCTGCTAAACGTTTTGATGTGGACAAAATTTTGTTTTTCAGAACAACAAAAATTTAAAGATTCTCCTACTCGGGCATAACCGCTTTGAAGATGCCGGGGCCAAACTTTTCAAGTTAGCGATAGCTGATAATTCCACACTGGATGTTCTAGATCTAAGCTGGAATCATTTTAGCACCAGAGGAGCAATATGCTTAGCTGAGGGCATTCAGGTAATTTAAGATTTATATATCATTTAGTGCCCCTCTTCTAACTATAAAATACCTTTAAAAACATTCTTAATTACATTTCTATAATGACTGTCTAACTTGATTTTCCAACTAACTACGCGTTTAAAGTGTAAATATTAATGCACTATTTTCTTTGTGGTTTTTGTTTGCATAAGTGGCATTAAAAGATGTGATAGATTAATTATTACAAAATAACATTTGAGAGAATCGTTTATGTAAAGTTTCATATGCTTTTTGGCAAATTAGCATGATTGGTTCCATAGCGTATTTGTCCTCTATATTATACGACTACTCTGTTATTTAGTTTAATCTATAAGGTAATAATTTTTCCTTACTATATAGTTGGCATACATACGGTATTTGTGGATTATTATTTTTGATATGTTAACACGTTAACATATCACGTTCTGTGAATTTGAATGATAAAATTCGCCCATAACGTCCTTAAGCAGCATTCTCATTGTCAGGATGGGAAATTTCCTTGCCCCGCCTTCCGGAGCAAATTTATGTTGTATATTAATAATAATATCACGACAGTCTTGCCAATAGATAACCCATCAGATATTGGGGAAAAACAGATGACCGTCGCAAAACAAACGCACAGTAGTTGTTACATGGGTTTGGAATATGGCCCAGATATCCTACACAGTATTCTCCGAATGCCTAACCCCACAAAATACAACATGATTAACTCATTAACACCTGTCGCCACGTTGACGTGGCAGGAGGTACTAGCCTACGGCCGAGCTCTGTAGCGTCAAGGTTATGTATGATACACTAAAGTGGGTGGGTAGTATAGAAAGGTGGACAGATGTAGCTCTACAATGATACCAAATAATCTGGACGTTCTAGATGCGCTACAAAATACAGAGGGAAAAACCTAATTTTTTGGACCCGATTTTTATCCACCCAAAATTCGCCCGTGGTTGGAATCCGATTTTTTTTGTCCGGATTTTAGACATTTTGGCGTCATATCTAAGGCAGACCGGTCTCAACTGCACACAGACAGGTGAACCTTTGCAAAAAGTAGGATGAGGTGGGCATTTTGCTCATGTGCCAGCAAAATAGCCAATAAAAAACTGTTTCTAACATAACTAGGCATTATTTTAATGGGAAATCTAGCTCCCAAAACGTGATTCCTACTCGCATTTCAGGCAAAAACGACAAAAACCTCCGGGGTTTAATGAGTTAAGCGTTCTCATAGTTAAACGAAAATACGGGAGAATCAAGAAAATCCTTCACGCTGTCCGACGCAAGAATGCCGAATCCATGGAGAGAAACGCCCACCTGCTTACTGTAATGCAAACCCTCACCTTTGCATTCCTATTTCCACGTGTATGGATCTTGCTTCCTACTCTTAGGACAAAGATGTTTTAAATGTCAACTTATGGAAGTAACCAAACTAATCTCCTATGAAGAAATTGCAGATAAATGATGGTCTCTCAAGTGACAAAAACATCTATGCAACAAGTGCATTTTCCAAAACAAATAACGCAAAAATACGGTAAAAAAATCAATCTTGGAGTGTGAGTTCCATGACAGCCGTATGAATGCAAATCGGCACCGACATACATTGTATCCTCCACAGTACCACCTCTACATTTGGTATAAGTGTCTGCGTCTAGTAATCATCCCTTTAGACAAATACATTATCCAACAACAAAAATGTTGTTCCTTCTGCCATATCCAATCCGGTATCCGTGGCTAATGACCATTGTGGAATCCACACACATTTTGGTGTAAATGTTGAAAACAGTCTAACTACAATCCAATACATGTATATAGCCCCAAAAAAACACCAGCAGGCCTGACTGGGTGAACTTTGGATATCACACCGGATTTTGTATCGGAGATCAAGGGTTGAAAAATGATGTTCGTGTGATATTTTTGCTTATTTCGAAGGTCATTTTGTAATTTGTAAATAAGAATGTACTTTAAAAACGTTATTAGTTATCGAATGTGCAATATTGCTCCAACTTGTGTCTGAAACTATTTCTTACGTGAATTAATTGAAAGGTGGATCGTCTTAGCGAGAAATAAATGAAATGTCGAAAATTATTGTTTTTATTTCTCTCTAGACTCTTTCCACTCTAAAAAAATAATAAGTGAATCTCATATGAATAATGATTTGATATTGAATTGATGAAGCTAGTGAAAGCTGGAAAACGCTGGAAACAACTAACTTCAAGCAATTAAATACTAAATCATTGCCAATTTTGAAATACTATGTTTATCATTTAGCTTGTACACTTAATATACAGTTTTCACTTTAATAATTTTGATTTATCGATACGTTAACAAACCATTTTTGTGAATCTGTTTAATTAAAAAAAGCCCATACAATTTTTGTGAATCTGTTTAATTAAAAAAAGCCCATACAATTTTTGTGAATCTGTTTAATTAAAAAAAGCCCATACAATTTTTGCACAGTATTCTCATCACTAAATATCCGCATTCTTGGGATTGTTCCTTACACCGCCATCTGGAACCTGTTTTTTATACTATAACTATCGACAATATGGCGACCATCTTTCAAGTCGGTAGGCCAGTAGACATTGAAAACAAAGGGCGACTATTAACAAAACCGCACAGTAGTGGTTACGTAACAATATGACCAATGTACTCTATGCATAAATCTCCGAATGTCCAACCAAAGCTAGAGCATATGTACATTACAACCCATCCACAGGACAAACGTGTTTAAATGTCAGCCTAAATATGATTAAATGGACCCACGTGTCCTATGAAAGAATGTTGAAAAATGCTAGGGTTCCACTGAGATAAAACTATCCAATCACAGCATTCTTCCAAATGAAATAAGGCAAATATCCGGTCACAAAATATTAAATCTTAACTATTATATGCAGCAACATCTTTATAGTCTAGACGTAGTAATTGGTCTGAGTCAAGTAATCATAACGTCACACGAATATCCAACAACCGGAATGCTACTTTTGTTCATGCCGTATCCAATACTACAGCTGTGGCGAATGTCAGTAGTGGAGTAGACACATTTTTCAGTGGAAATGTTGTAAACAGTCTCATCGAAATCAACGCATATGGTACGTTAACTACGCCTGCTGACCTGAGCTGCGAACTATGTGCCATAACACAGGAATTCCCGTCGGAGATCCAGTGTTGAAAATGTATGTTGTCTATGTCAAATGTTTTAATGAGTTGGAAGAACAATTGCATTTTGGTTCTAATTTGTAACAGAATCTACTTTAAATGTCAATGGTTGTCGAATTGTGCATTATTGATTCAACTACCATCTCGGACTATTTTTCGTGTGCGAGATTTGAAAGATGCTGAGTCTGAGCCAGAATTAAATGAATTGCTGAAAATCATATTTTCGTCTTTCTGTCTAAACTCTTTCCACTAACTTTGCAACTATTGATAAACATAATTTCAAATGGGTAATGATTTAATATTAAATTTGTGAAACTCGTTGAATAACTTCCAGTTGCTCGCCAACGCTACAAAGCTGGACAGCATTAACCTCGTTTCATAAATTCAATATTAAATCATTACCAATCTGAGATCTTCTTTATATGTAACGCGTATAGCAACTCCCAATGACGTCACAAATGGCGCCATGCACTGCAAAGACGTAATAACCGATATGTTCAAACATATTTCAAAGTCATTTCCCTACTATAATCCTTGGCCACGTAAATTTCGTCCTGTGATATAACTAATATTACGCTGGTTCCTCTATTTATGGAACACTTTGCGACAAATAAAGTAGATTTTACAGAGTAGTGTAGAAACCACATGCATATTACTCCATATCTGCCATATAATAATTATAATATTAATATTCCTCATGAGACAAATTTGAATTGAACACCTGATTAAATCGAACACCTCATTAAATTGAACACCTGATTAAATTGAACATCTGATTAAATGGAAGAGTTACAATCAGTCATGGTCAAAACCAATGAAATTGTACAAAACCTAGAAGAGACTGGAAAAATGCAGAAACAAACTGAGCTGTGAGGGAATAGTCAAATAAAGTTAGTTATCGTTTCCGAATGCAGAGTTTCGATCCAAAACCATCCGTTGGTGAATATCGTGACCGTTGAAGCTACGTGGAAAAATACTGTATATCATTTTGTTATTATACAGGAAAATGTTGGGTTGAAGAGTTTCAACATGGCAATGGCTGGACTAGGAAAGCAGGGATCAGTAGCCATTTCGAAAGCCCTGAAGGAAAATAGAACATTGCTAGAGCTGAACATCAGTATGAACAGAATCCCACTAGAGGGCGCTAATATCATTGCACAAGGCATCAAAGAAAACGATACCTTAAAAGTTCTAAAGGTAAATTGGTGTATACGAATCTTGGTAATTGCTCTCATTGTAGAATTTCCAACAGATATCACAAACACGAAGTTAAATGCTATTCTTTAACGTTTTATTTTTACATACTCATTTAGTCTTTATATACCTTTCTATAACACCTGATACGGCAGCATATGGCATTAACTGATATTTGATAAAGCAGTAAATGATATTTGATATGACATCTTATACTGAAGTTCAATCAGTGTTTCCTACCACATAACCAGGGCAAAACTATTTCGTTGTGCTTCCTCAAGTACACTTGTAGATTTTGTTGATAAACCAAAAACAAATGTTGTCAAACATTGTTTCTAAATTTTGAGCAAATCTTGTGTTGCAAGGGTAAGATGGGATATGTAATCAATACAAAGACAAATTCATGTATTTTCATTAGTCGGTGGAAAGAACTCTTTCGATATGGCGTAGGAGAACGTCTCAGTATGACGACCTCTGCGTATTCTTACGCCATATTAAACTCCTTATGTTTAACGTTTTATATGTTATATTGCTATTTATAAATAAAATGACAAATGATTCGAGAATATTTAGAAGCTTCTTTAATACTGCATGCAACCATCTCCTTCCTATGGTCAGTAGTCTTTTTGTCTTCGTTAGATAAATTCAGAAGTAACAAGAGACAAGTCCTTTGTTACTCTCTCTTGTGTATCAATACAATACAGTTTCCATAAATAAAATAATGTTATATTTGTAAATTGTTCCACATCCTTGAAATCCAGCAGCTGATAGTTTCCGTTGCTTCGTTACAACTTCAATGTTTGAATGAAACGTGATACTGAAATGACCCTTGAGATAAATATTGCCCTGTGAGTTTCGCCTATTTCTTAAGCTTAAACGTGAATAGAGATATAGGCTATTTTCTTAAGTAAATATACAATAATTACAAAAGATTGGAGTATTTTCATTCTTTCCAAAGTTAATATATCTTTTCTTTATACATTTCTCATGGTGCTTGTTATTTGCTTCTAGGATGTATTTGTTCTAGAATAATAATCACCATCATTCTCTTTGACTGATCCGATTGCACTAGAATGTCTATTAATATTTCTTACATAAGTTGTAACTAAAAACTATGAGCATTACTCTTACATTTAAAGTTTTTGCTGGCATTTCTCAAAAGCACCACGTGAAGCCAGATCTTCATAGTAAAAACATCGTATATGTTGTACTTAAGAATTTCTACATTGATAGTCCTCATGGTTACTCCTGTATATTTTATTTTTGCAGATTGGGTCGAATCCGTTTGATTCAGACGGTGCTATGGTAATTTTGGAGACGCTGGATGGGAATTCAAGCAGTTCTATACATGAACTGGATTTCAGTGTAAGTAGATTGTTCTGTTGCTATAGTTGGATTTCAGTGTAAATGGATTATTATGTTGCTATAGCTGGATTTCAGTGTAAATGGATTATTCTGTTGCTATAGCTGGATTTCAGTGTAAATGGATTATTCTGTTGCTATAGCTGGATTTCGGTGTAAATGGATTATTATGTTGCTATAACTAGATTTCAGTGTAAATGGATTATTCTGTTGCTATAGCTGGATTTCAGTGTAAATGGATTATTCTGTTGCTATAGCTGGATTTCAGTGTTAATGGATTATTTTGTCGATATAGCTGGATTTCAAAGTAAATAGTTTATTCTGTTGCTATAGCTGGATTTCATTGTAAATGGATTATTCTGTTGCTATAGCTGGATTTCAGTGTAAATGGATTATTCTGTTGATATAACTGGGTTTCAATGTTAATGGATTATTGTGTCGATATAGGTGGATTTAAAAGTAAGTAGTTTATTCTGTTGCTATAGCTGGGTTTCAGTGTAAATGGATTATTCTGTTGATATAGCTGATTGAAAAGCGTGTGGACGCAGAGCTGAAGCTCTAAAATCATGCCTTTTACATACTGTTAGCATCCCATTTCCTTTAGGTGTATAACTTTTAGTTTTCTGTGTACTTTTAAATAAAGTTCTTGAAATTTGTTTGAGAATTTTTGTTGTTGTTAGGTTTAAAATCTGTATCCAGACATTGATAATCTTTGTATGTACCTTACAGAACATTATGGTAAAAACGAGCTTCGCAAGACTGCAAATGAAACTTCAAGAGGAAAGAAACATGACCATTATAAATGAAGGAATCATCCCGGAGTTCCCAAGGACTAACAGTGCCCGTTTAATGGCCTTCCGAGTTGACCCACTGGGCATGTTTAAAGTGTTTGCATACAAAGCTGGGGTGGATTTAGCGGACGTATTATTACCATATGGGGATGATTTCACCATGGAAGTAAAAGAATTCAAAGAACTTATTAAGGTACAACATTTTATAGAGTTTCATATAAGTTATCGAGAAGGACAAGTCTCTGTTAGACTCACTGGTCAGACTGTAGAAATGAGTTGGTGGAACTCTGTAAACCAGTGGTCTAAATGTGTTAAGAAACAACTTTGTCTGACATTCAGATAAAGTCAATGTGAAATATTAGTTTCAACTCGTAAAGCGCAATCAAGCTTCCGATTTTGATAAGTAAGAGCTGTTATGAGTGCAACCAATGTTATGCCTGTCTCGACCAGATTTATTGACATTTATAGCGTATCCACTTTGGCTTTAAGAAATCAATGGCATCAAAGCGATTAGTAATAAGCGGTGAGACCGATTTGCCTAAGCTAATGTCACCACTGCAAAAGGAGGAGTGATTACTTAACCTTATTTATTGATGAAATAAAGAAAGAAACAATAATAACTATTACGATTTACAGGGATATATGCTGAATTGTCCGACATTTAACATGTTTATGAAAGTAGTGCAAGTTCTTGCAAATGCTTTCCTACCATTATGTGAAACTATATTCAGACAGTCTTTCAAACTTAAAATGAATTTAGTAGCATTGGCACACCAGTCAAATATTTAAAATGAATTTAGTACCAGTCAAATATTTAAAATGAATTTAGTACCAGTCAAATATTTAAGTTTGTTTTTCATTTTCATCCATAATGATTGCATAAACAAGTTGGCAGTAGATTTCATTTTGTACATATGCATGATTTTGCATTTACAGAACGCCCTCCAGTGTATCTGAAAAGGTCCGTGTATTTTTTTGTTATGCACGTGTGTCTGCATATGTATGTATGTATATATGTATGTATATACATGTATGTATGTATGTATGTATGTATGTATGTATGTATGTATGTATGTATGTATGTATGAATGTATATATTTATGTTGTTGTTGTTGAGGGCTTAACGCCAATTTTCAGCACACGATAGGCTATACATGGCGGCCAGTATTAATGGTGGAGGAAGGTGAGATGGCAGTGATCCGTAACGGAGAGCGCTTTGGACCACTCGGCCACTCGGGGACCACTGTATGTATAGATACATGTATGTATGTATGTATGTATGTATGTATGTATGTATGTATTGTTACACGCACACGGGTATTTACTTGACCGAGCGGTTGTCAAACCCTGGCGCGATTCTCGCTAGAAGTCATAAGTTTCCCCGACTTTCCAAAGACTTCCATACAACCTCAGTTGTAAATCAGAAAGCCCGACGTGTCCATTCTATACCTAAATTTTCCTCTAATTAATGCAAGACCACAGATAAACCAAACTGCCAACTATCTATCAACCGTACATCTGCGTGTTTTGGCTTCATTATGTTTCCGTACCACCAACCGTTCACGCCTTAGAACATATATGAGTACTCCCTAACAATGGGAACTATTTTAACTCCGCCACCTTAGGCCAGTCAGTGATGCTTTCCAGGCACATTTCGCCGATATAACTGCACCATATTCGCCCACATGGCGACATGAACGGTGTCTGTCAAGTCCCTTTTTATTTATGCCCTTGTGTAATTTACCGGTTTAATACCGTAAATACTGTCCTTGCAGTCACGCTACCAATGTATACCACTAGATTTTAATATGTACTATTTTACGACAGGGACATTCATTCGGTTTTGGTTGGAATTTACTACTAGTGAACCAGGACATCATGGAAACACACTAACACTTCACTCCGTGACGTTTGCTCCTATTAATTAGCTCACTAGTTCGGGCCAGGAATATTTCCATGGCGCCGAATTCCAATAATCAAACAAGTAATCACACAAATCTAAGAATTGCTTAAAACGGGGCACTACAACCAAGTGCACATACTCTAAATTTACTACATTATGTATGTATGCATGCATGCGTGTGTGTGTGTGTGTGTGTGTGTATGTATGTATGTATGTATGTATGTATGTATGTATGACATATATACTTTATATATCAGGTGTGAAGTTTAAAAGCTATTTTCCTTATCAGAGAGTTTGTTGTTTTTCAGTCTTTAGACATGGGTGTTACAGACGATCAGATTGCAATAGTAGCAAGGAGCCTTAATCAGAACGGGAAAGTTTATTTTAGGTAAGACTATAGAACATGTTTCCTAACATCAGAGTGTCGTAATGTTTGTGGTACATCCTTGTCTGTTGATTGTCCTTAGTTTTCATTAGAATAACGTTTTATTATATACTATAGTGTAAGGCTTTTGTGTGTGTATATATTTTATTGTCTTTAAAATTTCGTATTTAAGCCAAATTCTTAGAGAAAATAAAAAATAATTTTCATAAAAATATTAGTCTTACAAGCAAACTTAGTATTTTGCAGGCAACGTTTTATTCAGAAATGTACGTTATTCTGAGACAAGTAATCGACCAGTACACTGGTATGTTGCAACAATAGTTATCTACCTTTACACTTGTTAAAAAGCAATTGTCAGTAATAAACCATAATCACTCTGCACGTGGCTTTAATCCCGATTCACCACAGAATGGTCAACATAAAATATTCGTCTGTATTTTGTCTCATTTTACAGAAAACATAACATGAACTGCCAAATAAAATATGGTACTCACACAGATGTTCCATTATTGTGCACATTTTTTGTGTCATCCTACCACGCAACAAGTTTGACCTCCTGCGCATCTAAATGGGCCGTAACACGTTTTAGTTAGCGATATACTTTCGGGTGTCGCAAAAGACAGAGGCTGCTCTCTAGCTTTGTTCTTTCAAATAATGCTTTTAATGATGACGCCAATGAGCAATTGCAATAAATACGTTGATTATAGTTCCCGACAATGACTTGGTTACTGCAGACAAAAGATTGTCATCGTCATAAACATTAAAATGCAGTATAACTAAAGGTTTCTTTATCTATCTTATATATTTTATCTTTGCGTAAATACTGTCTCATCTTTTAATGTATTTAAAATATCGATCACCTGTTTTTCTATATAATTTGCTGTTCTGCATGCTAAATAGTTTCTAAAGTTTACTTCTGTTACCGCTGAAGTGCATAACAATGTCGATACCATTGGTTGAAAGAAGGACTAATCAAACCAGAGAAACATGCGACTAAAGAAACTGTCTCAATTTTACCAGCATAAAATGGGCTATTTCATTAGGATTTTATTGGTCATACATTTCATTATAGGACTTTATTTGACATACATTTCATTATATGACTTTACTGGACATGCATTTCATTATAGGACATTATTGGACATGTATTTCATTATAGGACATTATTGGACATGCATTTCATTATAGGATCTTTTTGGACATACATTTCGTTATAGGACTTTATTGGATATGCATTTCATTATAGGACCTTTTTGGATATGCATTTCATTATAGAACTTATTTCGACATACAATTCATTATAGGACCTTTTTGGACATGTATTTAATCATAAGACTATATTGGACATGCATTTCATCATAGGACTTTTTGGACATGCATTTCATTATATAATTTTATTGGACATCATTTAATTATATGACTTATTTGGACATGCAATTTATTTTAGGACTTAATTGGATAGGAAATCATTATTGGAACTTTTGGACATGCAATTCATTATGGGACTATATTGGACATGCATTTCAGTATAGGACCTTTTTGGACATGCATTTCATTATAGGACCTTTTTGGACATGCATTTCATCATATGACCTTTTTGGACATGCATTTCATCATATGACTCTATTGGACATGCATTTCATTATATGACTCTATTGAACATGCTTTTCATTATTGGACCTTTATGGACATATATTGCATTAGAAGACTTTATTGGACATGCATTTCATCATAGGACCTTTTTGGGCATGCATTTCATTATAGTACCTTTTTGGGCATGCATTTTATTATAGGACCTTTCTGGACATGCATTTCATCTTATGACTCTATTGGACATGCATTTCATCATATGACCTTTTTGGACATGCATTTCATCATATGACTCTATTGGAGATGCATTTCATTATATGACTCTATTGAACATGCTTTTCATTATTGGACCTTTATGGACATACATTGCATTAGAAGACTTTATTGGACATGCAATTCATCATAGGACCTTTTTGGGCATGCATTTCATTATAGGACCTTTTTGGACATGCATTTTATTATAAGATTTTTTTGGACATGCATTTCATTATAGCACTATATTGGACGTGAGTTTCATTATAGGATTTTTTTGGACATACATTTCATTATATTACCTTATTGGACATGCAATTCATTATAGGACTTAATTCGACATGCATTTCATTATAGGACTTTATTGGACATGCAATTCATTATAGGACTTTATTGGACATGCATTTCATTATAGGACCTTTTTGGACATGCATTTTATTATAAGATTTTTTTGGGACATGCATTTCATTATAGCACTATATTGGACGTGAGTTTCATTATAGGATTTTTTTGGACATACATTTCATTATATTACCTTATTGGACATGCAATTCATTATAGGACTTATCTCGACATGCAATTCATTATAGGACTTTATTGGACATGCAATTCATTATAGGACTTTATTGGACATGCAATTCATTATAGGACTTTACTGGACATGCAATTCATTATAGGACTTTATTGGACATGTATTTCATTATAGGACTTTATTGGACATGTATTTCATTATAGGACTTTATTGGACATGCAATTCATGATAGGACTTTATTCGACATGCAATTCATTATAGGACTTATCTCGACATGCAATTCATTATAGGACTTTATTGGACATGCAATTCATTATAGGACTTTATTGGACATGCAATTCATTATAGGACTTTACTGGACATGCAATTCATTATAGGACTTTATTGGACATGTATTTCATTATAGGACT
The DNA here is from genome assembly GCA_028554795.2 of Sinohyriopsis cumingii. Classification (NCBI taxonomy): domain Eukaryota; kingdom Metazoa; phylum Mollusca; class Bivalvia; order Unionida; family Unionidae; genus Sinohyriopsis; species Sinohyriopsis cumingii. The sequence continues at coordinate 1,267,424 of CM068825.1, read as the reverse complement.
TTATTGGACATGCAATTCATGATAGGACTTTATTCGACATGCAATTCATTATAGGACTTTATTCGACATGCAATTCATTATAGGACTTTATTGGACATGCAATTCATTATAGGACTTTATTGGACATGCAATTCATTATAGGACTTTATTGGACATGCAATTCATTATAGGACTTTATTGGACATGCCTGATATAGACGAAGAGGAGGTATTTGAATATGATGGAGCTGAAAATCAGAGCGATGGATCTGAAGTGACGATATCATTGGGTGATGGCCGCCCTGTTTTGGGACCAAGACGAGCCACAGTCAATTGATCTTTTAAAAATAAAGGGGAAACAATCAAACAGGAGATTTGACGAGCAAAAACGTGTGTGGTCACGTGTTAGTTCGTAAAATCAATTTTGTTTGTTTTTCTTTTTTTTAGAGTTCTACATGCATAGAGTTCAGCAAATGAAGACTGGGTAACACATACAAACACTGTAGTCTCTAAGTAAAATAAAAGAAGGTGTACACTAGTTGAAAAAAAGCATTGAAAAAAAATTAGATTTTAAAAAAAGTTGAGAAATTCTGCTGGATTGTATTTATTCCAGTTCCAATACCTCGAAGTCTATTATAAAAATTATTCTTGTAATGGTTTTAAATATATTGCTATTAAGTTCAGTTTTAATTTCAAATTTTCAACACGGTGTCTGTTTTGTATGTTTTCTGCATGCAAATGTTTGTTACATTTGTGTTTGAAAACATTTGTTTCATTTACCTATATAGGTATATAAAATAAAAACGCATCTCACGAAAGTCGTAGCATATCTCCCTTACTCAAATCATTGTCTCACGAAAGTCGTAGCAAATCTCCCTTACCCAAATCATTGGCTCACGGACGTTGTAGCAAATTTCCCATTCTCAAATCATTGGCTATTTACATTGTTTAGTCTATGTAGCTATTTCATTACATCAATTTGAACATCGACGTTGACAGCAGCATGGTGCTTTGGCATTTTCTATCTATTTCTCTATTTACATCATTTCCTCACCAGGCCATAAAGTCAAACGAGCTTATAGTATGTCCATTTGCACTTCATCTGTCGTTTATTGGTCAAAAATTGCATTTTATCATTCTGGAGAGATAATTTTGCTCCATGATCAAACATGGAATGTGGGCTTACAACATGAAGATTTCAGAAGAAATTCGATAATGAACAAGACCTACACATGTTAATGAGCTTGTTACCTTTCTGGAAATCCTATTTATAAATGGATTTAATCAGATTTGGAATATTGGGTTTTACCATCAAGCTCTCAGAAGAGTTCCGTAAGGAGCGACATCCACATATATTAATGAGTTAATCTTGCATCTGATTAGCTAAATCGGCACCACCCTATAGACCTTATTTTCCGATTTTGATTGGTCAAGATCGGTACCACCCTATAGACCGTATTTTCCAATTTTGATTAAACTTGACTGATAGATTTAAATCACCAGGAAGTTGAATGAGTACAGCCATCGCAAGATCGACGCATATTAAAATGAAGACCTTGGATGGGATTGTCACTACTTAGCGGCTCCATTTCTGGTAAGATTTAAAAGAAACCTTCAGGTTTGTTAAATAGGTTGACATGATCAAGATCCAATGGCTTTTATTACCAGAAAGGTCAATACATCTTTAACTGAGTTGGTAATGCATCCGATTGGTTGAGTTTAGTTCTGGCCCAATTTTAATCAAACTTGGTAAGTAAGCTAGTATTATAAGGACGTGAATATGCATGAGGTGGTTTTGCAGCAGATTGGCCGATTCCTTTAGTCATCACTCTATAGACTGTACAACGGGATAGCTTATATCAGCAAACGTTCAAATGGGCGTGATTACGAGGGAGAGCCGCGCGTATTAATCACACAATTTTGCATTCGATTGGCTGCTCTTATCAACTATCTAGCGACTATATTTCTTATCAGATTTTGATCAAACGTGTTATATAGTCGTATATCATTAAGACGTTGAATTGGCTTTATCAAGAGTGAAATCGACGCATTTTTATGAGATAATATTGTATCTGATTGACTATGCTTGTTATCACAATGGAGACACAGTTTCATTCAGATTGTGATACGATATGATACATAAGCTTGTATCATCATTGTCTCAGACGGTTTGGTTCCGTAATAAGTAAGACTGCACATACTAACCAGTAGCTCTCGCAGCGTATTGGCCGTGCTTGTTAGATCTGGAGACATATTTCTCATCCAATGACGATAGAACTTGTCAAATGGCTCTTTATCTTCAAGATCTGGAATGTTGTAGACAAGAGACTATGCATATTAAAAACGCTTTATATCTTCGGAATGACTCTTTTAACAGCGAAAGTAAAACCGACATGATACAGTTTGTGATATAGTTTACATACGGTTGTGTTCTTCAGTGCTATATAAAACTGTTAACTTAAATGGTTAGCTATTATGAAAACCCGATGAGGAATATGAGGTCCACTTGGGGATCTTTTTTTCATTTTCAACTTGCATCTAAACTTGTAATATGTTGAGCATATGCTCTGCAAACATAACAAAATGAATTCTTCATGCAGACCACTGTTAGAATACGTCATCCAAGGTAACATTAATATATGCATAATCAGGCGAGAAGTGCACGTGCTCTTGTATGGGAAAAGAGGGTGATCCGTGGGGTATTGTGTCTCAGTAGGTTTTACGGTTTTAATTACCTTGCGGAATGAAATAACGGTCCTGTACTTGTATACAGTAAAATGCCTTTATAAGGCAGGCGAATACGAAAATTTAACTGTACACATTTTGATCGAATATATTGATTATAGATATTTTCCGGACATTGTACATTAGTGGTGTATGTTACGATATATATATATATATATATATATATATATATATATATATATATATATATATATGTATATGTGTGTGTGTGTGTGTGTGTGTGTGCATATATTGCCATTGTTTTTTGTATGTATCAAGTGTATAGACCTTACACTCAGCTACGACTTGGGAATGTGAAGGAAACTGGTTCTGTAACAGTTGCATGTAGATCAAGGAAGAATAACATCCTATGTGTAATAATTTTGCCAAGTCAAGATTAACATCCTATGTGTAATAATGTTGCCAAGTCAAGAGTAACATCCTATGTGTAATAATGTTGCCAAGTCGAGAGTAACATTCTATGTGTAATAATGTTGCCTAGTCAAGAGTAACATCCTATGTGTAATAATGTTGCCTAGTCGCCTTATTGGTAAACTTTGACATTTAATGTGGACTAAACATACTAGACACCACGGCTGAAATATTTTTTATAAGGTACTAGTGCTAGCAGCATGTATCTACTGGGAGTGGTTATTGAATTAGTAGCTGTGAACTCTCGCTATAACAAGTTGTGTGCAAGGGAAATCATTATTCCATTTACATGGATTGTTAATCATGTATAAAAGAAGTGTGATACAATTCTTTCTGTAAAACATGGTTTTCGTCATACGCATGGCTAGGTAAAACATCGTTCACTTTACAAGAATGTCAGTATGAAGGTGACGCATCGAAATTAAGGTCTCATGGTTCATATTCAATTTGCGAGAGAGAGAGAGAGAGAGAGAGAGATTGGAACTGACACCATTTTGTCAAATTCAGTTTTCCTATTTAGACCTTTTCGCACACTTATCTAGTTTATATTGAACGCATGAATACTTTTTTTAAGACAGGTAGCTTGTGAATGTTTTTAGACTGTATGTCAGGTGTCAGGTGTCAGGTTCTTCATTATCAGATTTACAACTGTAATAGCATGAAATATGAATAAATGTCTAACATTATCGGGTATCTTCTTATTTGTGAAGCCACGATTTATGCTTTTTGTCAAGAATAAATTCTCTACGTGAAAATGTCGATTTGAAATCAACGTTTATTTACCACCCCAAGCAACCCCTCAACCCCCCCCCCACTCCCACCGACAGGAAGCAACTGATTTGTGGGAAGAATTCACCTAATTGGCTAGAACTTAATACGAGCATCATAACCCATCTTTTTAAAACGTCGTAATATAACGAGATTATTGAGAATGTCATGGTTTCTATTATCTCGACATATTCCACTCTATAAATGTTGGACGATAGACACCCCTAACTGCACTCACACACACACACACACACACACACACACACACACCGAACAGAGCAAAATTAGTCTTAACTAGCCTAAGACCGTCGACTCTCTTTGTCGAAGGCAATTACAAAACAGAGGCAAACAACAGACACAAAAAGAACGCTTGGAATTTACAACACTTTACATGACTACGTAAAATGAAAGTATTGTTTCAAAACTTAGGTTCTCAAACCTAATTTGTTTAAACTCGGATAACAGGATATCTACTCTGGAATTGAGTATGATTCAAATATTTCGAAGTCGAGCCTAATTGGTTTGAATTTTGCATTTGTCGTAATGATTCACCTACACACTCGATTGGTACTGTTCATTGTCAATGTTTTGCACACACACACACACACACACACACACACACACATATATATATATATATATATATATATATATATATATATATATATATATATATATATATATATATATATATATATATATATATATATATGTTGGCATGTGTTACCGTACATAGCACGCAATAAAAATATAGATATAAACGGTCCTGCATCATTCTCGATGAAATATTCATTTTCCTGGTATTCACAAATTTGCTTCTTCCAAAGTAAAATGGCCAAAATAGACAACCAGCAGACGTGTAATTCTGTAATTTTATTGAACAACAAAAGAAGTTTTGACAATGACTTTTATAATCAGTTTCAAGGTTCACATCACAGTCATTATCCATGGACATTCGACTGGCGTATATACTTGCTTATAAGTCTAGTCCAAACGGTATTTCTTGAATCACACCTAATTTCTGCTTTGCTTATCCGTCTGATTATACTCCTCCTGGGAAGGATGCGTCATCAGAACACAATCTCTCATGAGCTAACTGAAGCCGTTGTCACATCCTACGCTGAAGTCTGGGAATAAATTTTGCTCTGCCTATCAGTGCATGTGCCATTGGAAAAGTGTAGAGATGTTTTGGTGTTTGTTTTGTATGTTCGTGTTCAAACCTATATCTATATTAATATATTTATCAGTATAAACATATTCTTGATGACAGCCTCTGAGTAGAGAAATCCATATAGTCTGCGGCATTTCTTGTTTCTACATGTGTTTGAAGCACGTGTTTTTAATTCCACACCAAGGAGTCAGGTGCTGCTTTCAGTAATGAGTTTTTGCAGAAGGACTGAAATTCCACAATGAATCATTGTCGCTAGTAGTAATAGGGGACGATATAGAGACAATGGGAACATACATTACAGAACCACCTCGGATGATATAGAGACAATGGGAATTTAACATGGGGAATTTTAACATGGGTGGGACTACAGAGGGTCAAAAAGTATTAGGACTGTCTAGGGACAGTAGGAATGGAACAGGGAGCTGACGTCAGAGATAACACAGATAACAGACAACTTATATAACACAAACAATTATACAACTAACTAAAACAAATTAGGCAAGAAAGCAACATATATAACAAAACAACTATACAACTAACTAAAACCATTTTTAGGCAAGAAAGCAAATCTTTTCGAGGCATATTAGTGGCCCCGAAAAGGGCCTTTGGGTTCTTCGATTTTCTCCAGTTCTTCCACCATTTCATCACTTTCTCAGTTATTCCTTTCTTCTTCTTTTTCTCTTTCTCTGGCATCCAGTCAGGATGGCCCATCGATCTAAATATCTCCTGCACCTTCATCCGGTTTTCATTTAGTCTGTCAAACACCTCTTTTTTCTTTCTGTTTTATTTGTCCTTTCTTTTCTTAGACCACCTCTCTTTTTACTTCTCATTAATTCTTCTGCTTTCTTTAGCTGTTCCAGCCCCCACTTCACAAAAGACCACTCTGTCCAATTCAATATGTCTTCTGAAAAAGACCTTACTTTCATCACATTATCAATGGTCTCATTCAAGGTGCCCACTCTCACGTATGCTGGTTGAATGAAGCCTCGTAACTTTTCTACTTCGTTCATGCCTTAGACCAGATCCCTGGCTACTTTCAGGCTCGTCACTTGACTTGTCACAAAGTCCTTGGTAACTGGATACCTCCACTCATATTGTAACCTTTCTACCACATAGGTGGCATCCACCATCCAGTACCACTTGTCCTTTAACTTGTTAAACAACTTTATGGTCATCTTCTTTTATTCTGTTTAGAATGGCGCGAGGTGAAGGAAAACATCACCTATACTCACTTAACATATTATCTACTATCCATACACACGAGAAGGAGAAAAACAAACCCTTACTATACTATCCAAATAACCATAATATACTATCCACACACGGGAAGGAGAAAAAACTAACTCTAAATATACATTCAATAACCCCAATATCTATTATCCACACACGGGAAGGAGAAAAAAGAAAACCAAACTATACTATCCACACACGAGAAGGACAAAACCAAACCCTTACTGTACTATCTACAAAACCATAATATACTATCCACATACGGGAAGGAGAAAAAAACAAAAACCATATATGCCATTGACAAAGAAGGGAAGGAAAAAAACCTACACAATCTACTATCAACACAAACGTACGCGAACGCTTACAAACCCCACAAATCTACTATCCACACAATCGTATGTTCACTTATACAAACATACACTCTACTTTCCACACAAGCGTATGTTCACTTATGCAAACACACATTCTACCATCCACACAAACGTATGAGCACTTATGCAAACACACATTCTACTATCCACACAAACGTACGTGAGCTCATACAAACACACACACGCACACACACACACACACAATCACATCAGTAAATGAGTGAGTGTTTATAATCACACTACTCATCATTCCCTCAAATTGGTAATTTGAATAGTCTCTTTCCTAGAATATTGGAAAAGCCATGAGAAGGGCTGTTTTTTATAACTCCAAATGCACCAGGCTAATGGATACATCTTCCGGGTCTGGCACCACAGACACATCTCCGGCTCCAATCCTGCTCCCAATTGATTCGTGTGGTTGGGAGCGCTGAGGGAGGCTGACTGGCTTCACTCTCTCAGTCATCACTTTGAGGGATAACGAAGACTTTCCTCCTTCTCCTGTTCTGCATACGTGAATGTTGCCTTCTTTCCTTCTGCGGTCGCTGCGCAATTTTTGGTCCCGGACCTCTATTTGTGGGACGACAGGCCTCTGTGCTGGTTGTGTCTGTGGTGTTGAAAGTGACTATGGAGGTGTCCTCACCATAGGCTGAACTTCACAGCTCTGTCTTAACATTAAGTGAGAAAAAATTGTTCTTTTCTTTTATCTTCTTCTTTCTTCTTCTTTTCTTTTACCTCCTCTTCTATCCTGGCTTCCTTTTGTATCGCCTACATAGCCAGTTCATCTAATAAACTCCTGGCATGCTCCAGGTGCATCTGGAGTTCCATCAGTTTTTCGAGTCTGCAAATCATTCTTCACAGTTGATGAATCAACAATGGGTAGCCAGACTGACGAGCGCTCCATTTATCCTTGTCAAGCACGGACGTGAAGGAAAACGTCCCCGTCACCAAAACTAAAATTGCCCATATCATTACCCCAAAACATGGATCGCGCAGACTTAAAAGAAACACACCCACTGTTTACTTACAAACATTAATTACAATCACAAACTTACTGACTATTTGACAAGCTACGGAAAACGAAGTGCTTATAGACATATTTCTAACAAAGTCAAACAAACGAAGTGCTTATAGACACACTTCTATTTTTTCTAACTTGCTAACATACCATTGTCATTTGAATTAGTATCTCTTTTCTAGAGTATTGGGTAGCCCTGAAAAGGTTTTTTTTTTGTGGGCGAGGAGCTATGGCAATATTTTATTGTCTAAGATTGCGTCCCCGTCTGGCGGGAGGCTTTCCCACATGATAGGTTCTGACACTTCGGAAAGAGGTGTCAACACGGCAGTCGACGAAACCTCTGGTTCCTGCTGCTACTGCTGTTGATGCTGATGCTCTCTCTGCTGTTACTGAAGTCTGTACTTCTCCGTCCATTCTTCTTTCTCCTTCTTGATTTTATCTCTGAAGAACTCTTCTATCAGGTCTTCGGTCACTTTCAACATTCTGACATTCTCTATCTCTGCAGGCTTCGGTATCAGACATTTCCTGACACGATCTAAATTCACGTAAGCTTCGTTCAACTTGGCTAGCCTTGATCACATCTTCATAGGAGGATGAATCAACAATGGATGGTCAGACTGAATTAATGAATAATAAAAGATTAAAGTCGCCTATGCAACATGTGCTTTTGCGACTGGTTAAGTCTCGAATGTCGAGAGTCTTAATTAGTCGGGGTTGTAGGTATGAACCTACAAACCTGTGTTCATGTGTGAATGTCACACTTCTTAATTAGTATGTCTGGAAGTGGCAAAGGTGGAAAGGTATCCAGGAAAAGGCGCACAAACCCAAACAAACAATTTTCAATCTGCCAACTAATAAGAGTGTTTTATTAAATTCAATTAGCATTACCATAGTTAACACCGAATATATCACCAAGTTAGAAAATCAACCAAAGGATTCAACTGCCAATCAGATTCCGGTTTACAAAATTGGTTCTCCCGCGTAAACGTACGAGCCGAGTTTTTCAATTTTCAATATGATTTAGTTTTCAGCAAGTTAGAAAATCAACTAGGGATTCAACTGCCAATCAAACTCGGGTTTACAAACCTGGTTCTCCCGCGAAATTGTACGAGCCGAGTTTTTTAATTTTCAATCCGATTTAGTTTTCAGCAATTTAGAAAATCAGCTAGGGATTCAACTGCCAATCAGATTAGGGTTTACAAACCTGGTTCTCTCGCGTAAAGGTGCGATCCGAGTTTTCAGTTTTCAATCCGTTTTACCTAGTGAAGTTGCAAAATCTACCAAGGGATTGAGATGCAGAGGAGTCGACTGCCAATCAGATTCAAGTTTACAAAAGTATAAGCATTTTCAATTTGGGTCAGATTTTAGTTGTACAACCGAACACAGAACTCTTGTAGCCCTGAAACGCCTTATTTTATTTCAAATCGAGCCCAGTTGTAGTAGTGGACAATAAATAAATCCAATAATGTGTAAGCCACCTCTGTAATTGTGTCAAATTGTTCGAGTTTCGGAATTTCCCTACATCTCAATCGTTCCAAAGAAATCTAGTACGTAGTGTACATTGTAATATCCTAAATGAAATTTTACTAATTATTATGTCTTAGCGACTTAAAAGAATATAGTTTTTGTAGTCATTGTTAGGCATAGTAAGTTGTTAGTTTAGAAGAGGTGGTAAGAAGGATCAGATTAGTTTTGTGGTTTTATCGAATCGTGATTTCAAGCCAAAGTGGAATCACTTTATAAATAGGCAATTTAAAGCCCTAAAAAAGTATATTTTTGCAGGCTAGTTAAAAGTTCCCCTGCTTCTTTAATTTTCGCCCCACTTCTCGTATCGTGTTTGATGGCATCTGGGAAATGGTAGCCATGTATCACTGCCAAGTAGATTGACTTTGCTGTGGCGTCAAGGAAGTGGCAATGCCTGACTCGGCACCGCCAAGGGCAATTATATGAGTTTCTCGCCCCAAAATGTCTTGGCCTGTTTGAAGCAAGACGTGTTTGCCTGCTCTCAAGAAAGCTTCTTTAGGATTTTGTTTGTTGATGTGACATTTTGGAGAAATTCTTTACCGTTCGTCAATGCGGCATCTTTCAAGGCGTGCAATCCTAGTGTCACCATCGGTGTCAACACAGGAGCCACCGAACGAAAGGCTGATGTCAACATATCATCTAAACCTTGTCCTCGCTGTCGATTGACTCCACGGTATATTGGATACTTGACGTACAATTCGTTAGAGAATCGTTTACAAACATGTTTCACCGTGACTTTTCCTTTGCAGAATGGAATATTTTGTCCCATCTCCTTTTATAGTAATGTTGACAGCGTCAAAATACGACTTACTGAGGGGTAAATAGTGAGGATGTACAAATTCGCGGTGAACGTGATAAGTAGTTCTACCTTTCCGGTCACTGACCGTGTTACTATCCACTTTGAAAGGAATGACACGCAGTAACGGTACTGAGGTGTGTCCACCACGTTATACTCCACCACATCGGAGTGGACAAAGATCGAATTGAGTCCTTCGTTCAGTTCTACAGAGGATCCAAAAGCCCTGTAAAAGTCCATATTACTGTTGATCTTTGGGCCAAAATTGTGTGCTACCATCTGTCGATGTCCATCCAAAATTTCAAACAAACTACCATTAAACCTGAGGGACAATGTGTCGGTATCCTGAACTTTTATCAATATGCGACGAGCAACTTTATGATACTCAATCTTAACACTTCTTTTGGCTCTGTTCAGGGCTTTACCAAAGGCTAACTCGAACGTGTCAGCAATGGTGCCCACTAAATTTTCACCAATAAAATAATAGCCTGACGAAATGTTCAACCTGTAGATGCTGAACGATGGATTGCTTACTGACTTTGTGTCACCTGAAAACCCGATTTTATTTATTTCTTCTTGCAATTGGGCGTTCAGGATTACGACCTGGAGAGTGTTTAGCTTTTCAGTGATGTTTTTGATTTGTGTAGGGTAAATCATTTCCACCAAAGCCACTTCCCAATGTGTTCCGTGATCTAATTGAATGGTCTGAGGTAATTTGGCCGTGTAAGAACACAAATGTCATTGGAAAACACCTCCATGGAACTGTTACTGGGTAAAGTTAAGTAAAATCGGTTGTTGTTGTTCAGACTTTCAGAGTTCTGCGGCTGTCCGAGGAGTCACTGGAAGTCAGAGGAGTGTCTCCGCCCAAAATGTTGTTGTTGTTGTTGGAGTGGTGATTGACGTTGGACGCAAGGCTTCCGTTGTTCCCGGAGGAGTATTTCAGTGAAGGATTTGCAAGAAGGTAACCGATGCAAATGCGTAATACAAATGTCTCCTTGTGTTGAAAACTCAAATTGGCAATGACCACACTGATGACACAATGCACTACAAAGATTTGGCAGAAAAAAGACAATTTGCATTTTAGGCACACGTTCTCCACACCACACCAACAAGGGTTGTTTTTGTAGATCTTGTAGAGAAGAACTGGTTGAAGGAGTGGTTACTGCAGTTGTAGCGGTAGCTGAGGTTGTGTGGAAGGGCATGAAGGTCACTTCTTTTTATAATCGATGACTTGCGAAGCGTCGATCCAAGAATCAAAACTGGGAAGATATCCTTTCCAACGCTCTTTCACTTCTTTGACACGACGTTTCCCCACTTTACGGGTTCTTTGTTCGAGAATGCTTTTGATGTTGTACACTTCGTCTTCTTTTTTGGTGACGCGTTGTAAGTCGGGCAAGTAAAACCTTCCTTTTACACTTCCCCGTTCACGCCTTCCAATTTATAGACGACAGGATGAAGACTACGCACTCGTCCAGTGACACGAAACAATTCAGTGGTCCATTTTGGTATGCAATCTTTGTCGAAAGTGCGTTTAGTTTTGCCAATGCGCACACAGTCTCATACTGCCAACACTCTACCTTTCTTGGGGACAGTCACCGTCGGGGACGTACCAAACAGGCGGTCACTTCGTTGTCGAGAGTCACTTCTTGGGGGGTGGGGGTGGGGGGCACGTCCTATGCTTCGACGGTACGATTGGTTGTACACTTCAACCAAGTGTTGTAAGACGTCGCTGTACTTGAGAGTGTTTTGATGCGTAATATATTTCCACATGCGTTCTTTCAAAGTGCGTTGAAAGCATTCCACGATGCTGGCTTTGGTTTCGTGATTCTCGGTGGTGAAAAAATGAATGTCTAGTTTTTTAATTCTATTTGGAAAGCTTGGTTCAGATATTCGGTGTCTTTGACAGTTTGCTATCAAAGAGGGTGACGACCTCTTTGTTTCAACTAACTCACTGCTCGATTTGGAAGTCAATGGCACGACCCAGGCAAAGTTGGAAAAGACGTCGATGACACAAAACAAATATTTGTAACCACATTTGTAGGTGGACAAATGAGAGACATTAGCTAAATCGGCTTGCCATTGATGATCCAAGCCCTCCACTCGAGTGTAACTTTGGAAAATTTTCGTCGAATTGTTTTATGTAAAGTGTACGTGCATTGTTCTTGTAACCATTGTTGCACTTGAGGTAAACCCAGACTTTTCAGTCGAGTTTTGGCAGCACGATACAATCTCTGAATTCCTCCGTAACCTGCAGGATGGGATGGATCGTAGTAAATGCTGGCTAACACCTTCTCCATTTTTTAATAAGTCACCCACTCTTCGCTGATGCTACTTTGGACGGGGCGAGATGGTGGTATGGAAACGGATTTACGTGTCCGATGTGCCACCGGAGTAGAATTCGAAGGTAATGGTGGAGGTGGTAATGTAATGGCTTTGGTCTTTTCTTCTTTTTTTACTCCTGGTTTCCCTTCTTTCTTTTCCACTTCTGTCGAAGGAGGAGTGGTCATCATCTTTTTAACCCAAGCTTTCAGTTCTTTTCGTTGGGGTGTGGGGGAAGGGGTCAATAAGGACGCTGAAATCTTAATAGGAATGGGACCTGCTGACTGTGTTTGAAAGACGTCTCTTACCTCTTTTTCCTCAGGCTTACGTGGGCTTGCATCTGTCTTTACCGCTGGGGGTGGTGGTCATAGTGGTGGTGGACTATTCATCTGGGTCTTAAAATCTTTCAGAGTGGGAAGAGCTCTTTCATTTAAAGCTTTCTGGTGAAAGAGTCGTAGTCATAGCAAGAGTTGAAAGTACTTATTCGATTTTTGTGTTTCGGACAAATCGTTGCGATCCATCAACGACTACAATTCGTGTTGTGACGGGGACACCTCGGTCAAATTCTGATTGGGAGGCAAATGTGGGGTTCGTTGTTCTTGCCAACGACGGTATTCCATCTATCGTTTATAAGGCAGTAAAACCAGTTTTTGTCCTTCCATTCGATTGAAATGGTCACATCTGAGATTTTTGAACTCCAGAGGTCCCTTTTATCTTCTTGGTCCTTTTTATCCTGCTCCCACGAGTCTTCCCAGCATTGTTCCCAATACTCCTTTCAGCAAGAAGTCTAACAACAGGGGCAATATTGGTTTCTGGGGTGTGTGTGACATCTTTGGGTGTTCAGGAGTACAAAAACACTGAATCCCATTCTTTACCTCAGGCCTTTTTATACTGGAACGCGTCGCCACTGATTGTCTTTACGACGTATCAACTTGATGACAGACATCACGAATCGTGGATGGGTTCGCAACGGACTAAATCAGGACAGTTCTTGATTGGACAAATCCAGTAAACTCTGTAACATGCCCGATCTCTCTTGGACTTTGATTTTGGGAGCAGATACTTTGTTAGCAGCTGCCACTGCAAGTAAAGAGGAGGAGGGTGTCACCGCTGGAGGAGAAGCTCTTGGAGACGTCGGTTTCCATTGTTTCATCACCTGAGGAAGAACGGGGTTTAAATTGGATTTGGTAGGCATCCCCATCAACAGAGAAGAGTGAGAACCTGAGGCTACTGGAGACGTGATCACGTCACTGCAGGTTGTGGTTTGCGAATGTAATTTTGCGTCCTGGTCGAAGTACCTCTCTTGCGAGTAGAAGCTGTTTTATAAGGGCTTTTCTTTTTATGAGGAGTTTTCTTTTTCTTTCTGTGTGGGCTTTTCTTTTTCTGAGGTTGTGACCTGGTCTTGACACCGTTGCTCTTTTTCTTCTCTGGGCTTCGTTTCGATTTTTTGGGAGTGGCTTTTTTCTTGGGGATCCCATTTTAAGAGGGAGCGAATGATGACAACTCCTAGTGAACCGCTCCCTCCAGGTTTCAAAATGATTTGCTTTTTGGTTTGAGTGTCGATGCGGATAGCGGCCAGTTGTGTCAAGTCTACTTTGTTTCTGTCAAAAATGTGTTTGGTCTGATTAAGAATGTGAATGATGTCTTGCAGTAAATGACGTGCTGTCACCGTAAACCATCGTAAGACTTCTTTGAGACTGGCTTCTAAGACACGAGCACGTATTTGTGGATTTTGTTCTCGACTGATGCCGTACAAGGTAAGAATCAATTTGACGGGACGTATAATTGACAGGCCCTTCGTCTTCATACCAGGCTTCTTTCAAAGGATCTATCCCTCCGTGTTCCATGAACAGTTCTCGAAATTTTCCACAGCAACGCCGTAAAATGTCCACCTAGGGACGAAAATACTTTAACATTTCTTCATGAAAGTCGAAGGTGACTGAGTCGTGAGTCTGGTACCAAGCGTAGAAAGCTTCTCTTTGTTCGGTACGCATGTTGTCGGGGTCGAAGTCTTGAGCCTCAGGCAAATGGGGTAGAACTGTGTGTTTATTGGCTTCGATATTGAAAAAGTGCGGAAAGTAGCCTTTGGCCATTTGTCATTCCAAACATTTTAGGTATCCGACTCAAAGGCATGGCCAAGTAGCTCATCGAATCTTTAAACTTCACTTGACCCACCTGCATGGAAATGATTTTGGCTGCTCCGTCCAAAGTCACTTTTGTTCCATTCGGTGCCTTGTTCCGTATAGTATCTCAAAAGAAACTGTCCATCGTAACCAGATAAATTGTGGACAATCACCGTGGCATAGCGATGACAATCTCTGTATCCATCTTGAATGCACTTCTCGCACGCTCAATGAGCCACGCAGAAATTAAGAATGTGAATGCCAGTCTTGTTTGGAATGGCATTTTTGAATTGACGCAAGTCCACGATTTGGCGAAAAATGTGACATCGTTTCTTTCCTCGACATACGTGTACCTTGGCACTATTGGTACGTATGTCTTGTCCCCAACAAGGGCACAATCTCAGCCGTTGACAAGCAGTTTTATGCTGTGAACCTTGTGTCTTCCGATGTTGTAGGTAACAGGCAGGGCTGATAAAAGTACTCTGACAAGCAAGGCAATCGTGGTTGTCCTTCGTCTAGACATGGTTAAGTGGCCAAACATCCCTCACGTTTTGATCCACAATGATATGATTGTTTTGCTCTCGATTGTTGTAGCCATAGTCACATTTCTCGCAGTAATAACCGTATCCCAAGAATGATGTGATACTGGTGATGGCATCGAAATGTTCATCGTGGTAATAGATGTGAATGTATTTTCCGTCTTTGAAATCTTTGCCTCGAAACAACAGAGGTCCGCGCACTTCTTGAGGGTGCATTTTCAAGGTGTAGCGTGCAGCTAGGACATCTTGCAATTTTTGCTTTTCAGGAATGCTACAGGGTGTGTCTTTGGATAGCCCTGCTTGCTGTAACAGGAGTTCTGCTTCACCTTGTTGTTTGGCTCGGTTCGATTTGCAAATGTTCTCCCAGTCTCTTTTCCGTTCACTATTCCAATAACACTTTTCTGCGTTGTCCGGTCCCTTTGGGTAGAAATACGTGGGTCATGAACAGTGTCGCTTTTCCATCGGTGATGTGAAACTTGTCGTTGGATTTTGCACGTGTTGAATCTTGTCGGTGACTTTGTAAGGTGTAAATTATGCTGGGCTACTAAACTCGATAAAAACTGGGGATTTAAATTGTCGTAATGAATGGAAAGTCTCAATCGATCGCCTTCTTTGGCTTCAAATTGTCGTTTCAGTGTGGTTAACAAAGAATCCCAAACATCGGTGAAAATGCCGTCTGCTTTCTCCAATGGTACGTCAGGCTTGAAATCTTTCAACTTCGTCGTGTACGTGTAAGCCTTTTTTCTAAATTTTTTAGAGGAGCGCTTTTCCGTCTCTCGAATGTGATAGTACTTTTCAGGGTTTACTAATGCGGGTGAACTTTGGCTAGGTGTTGACTCTCTGGGTCTGGATTCTGGTTCACTCATGTTATCTTAAAAATTACTGGCATGAATTTGTGTCAGGACTTCAGCTACCGTACGAGGCGATAAATTACATTTCTGCCTCTTACTTTCTTTTCCTTTCTCCGTGACATGGTGAGATCGTTTCATCTTGACTGCACAAAGTCAAATGACTATATTTTAAACGTTATGGGTCACTTTATATCCATGCCAAACCAGTGTATATATTAATGGTGTTTGTCTTCCCTTCCAATATTCATTTGACTCTCAAACCGAGCAGAACGATTGAAGAGCCCACACAGATAAAACTTCTGATCAGAGCTTTGCGAGGTGTCAATACAATATTCTTCAGACAAATCGACGGTCTATTCTCCTCCTTTTGAGATAAAAATGAAGATACTTGCTATATGTAAGTCAAGATATATGTTATCATTGTCAAGAGAAAGGTCATTGGTCTTCAGAATGCCCTATAAACCAACAGGAGCAAGAGGAAGAGAGGGGTTCCAAACAGGAAGAAGAAGAGGCATCCTCCCCAAAGGATAAACCTAGACACGTGCAGAAAAATGAAAAAGAGAAGAAAAGAGGAGGAGGAGAAAGTGAGGAAGAAGAGGAAGCAAAATTGTGAAATTGAAGAAGTTCAAAAAACGGAAACAGTGGAGTAAAGACACAGAAGAAGTGAATGCACATTTTAAAGTGTTGTGTTGTAAATTGGATTGTAAAATTGTACCAGAATAGACCAGGCAGGAAACGTGTCTCTTGGTTTTGAATTTTTAGAATATTGACCTACACTGACACATTCACACACACACACACACACACACACACACACACACACACACACACACACACACGTACATCATGTGTTGTGACATATTCCGTGTTGTGGAAAAGAAGTAGAAGGCGGTGAAGGTACTGGTACGGAAACAAATTATTGCGAAGAAGAAAGAAAATCGACTAAATCCCAATTAAAATCGACCTCTTCTGGAAGTAGGCCTGTGTTGACTTTGGTAGCCACTGCAATACCATCGCTTCTCGTCTCCATGGCCGGTGCACCCCAGTTCATTGTCTTTTTAGTTTCGTTCATGTTTGAAAACTGTGTCGCATGGATTGAGTGGGTACAAATGCTGGCGCATCTATATAGGGAATGTGGCGTGAATGTGCGCTCTCTTCGGATTGGAAGACATATTCCGTGTTGTGACTGAATTTTGTATCGCGTGTTTGGATTGGTGAATAAACTCAATCCGTTTCGATCCGCACTTACACCATAAATAACCTCAGTTACCTGTATTCCCTTCACCTGTTCTTTTCACAAGATGTGGATGAACGTCTGATCGTCTACTCTCGAATCGTCAATGCTGTTCCGTACGTACTTACCCATGTATTTCTAATCATCATTGGCAATTATCAGGATCACGGATACGAGCGTTTGGAAAAGAACAATTTCTGTGGGGAGACAAGGCTGTCTGAAGAGAGTTCTCATCTACGGACCAGTAGTCAGAAGAAGTTTGAGGAAGAGAAGAAGACCTATGATGTGCCCTTTATGTTAATGGACTAATGTTAACAAAAAGTCAGAGGTCCTTTTCAGGGCCACTCATTTGCCTCGAAAAGATTTGCTTTCTTGGCTAAAAATGTTTTTAATTAGTTGTATAGTTGTTTTTGTTATATGTTTTCTGTTGTAGATATGCCTCGAAAAGATTTGCTTTGTTGCCTAAATTTTGTTTTAGTTAGTTGTATAATTGTTTATGTTGTATAAGTTGTCTGTTTTCTGTGTTATCTCTGTCTCCGTCCCGTTAGTCCCGTTCCCGCCAAGTGTTCCTGGATTGCTCAACCCCGCTCTTTATTCCGATTGAGGTCAGCCCCTTGCTACATTGTTGCTAATCGCCAGTACCGTGACGTCACCTCCCTGTTCCATTCCTATTGTCCCTAGAGAGTCCCAACACTTTTTTGTCAATCTATTGTCCCACCCATGTTAAAATTTCCCATGTTAAATTCTCATTGTCCCTATATCGTCCGGGGGGTGGGGTGGGTTCTGTAATGTATTTTCCCGTAGTCCCTATATCGTCCCCTATTACTACTGTCTCTATATTTTTAAAGTTTCAACTATGATAAAGTCTCTTTTCACGAAAATCTTATTCCCACTATCAATCAATGATTACCAGCCAAACCCATATAAACCATTTTTTTATGTTTTCCCTTTTATATGCTGATTCCCATTCTTGTATATCATTGGTACCGCGAGTCGACAACTACCGATAATTCAGTTTGTGCACAACTGTAGCTTTGATCAAGTTACCTCCCTTGTACCAAATGTTTGCAGACGAGCAACTTGACATGTTTAAAACTAGTGTACAGATACAAACAATTCATTTCTTACCATTATTGAAATTTGTTGCATATCAAATTAACATTTTGAAGTTTTGTCATATTCTATTACAATACTGTGACATATGTCCTGAGTGGTGACTAAAGGGACGAATCAAATTTGTTTATTATGGACAGCTTTACAAGAATTTAATAGCTAAGTAAATATGGCTGTACATTTAGCTTATTATATGACGGTGCTTCATCTCTGTATCTATGCTTATATTGTCTAATGTTTAGGTTACATTTACCATTCGTCTCTAATAGCTGAAAGCTTGTTTGCCTGCCGCTTTGATGTTATTTGAATTTACCTTATAAATGTTCACTAATTTCGAGAGAGTTTGGCATGAAAATAAAACTGCACACGTTGATATTTCACTGCCAAATAGTTCATGTAGTCTTAAACTTAGAAGATAGGTTATTCAACAGGTAGGTTTAAAAATTAGCCAATGGGCTAATGAACAGATTATTTCTAAATATGGCATCATAAAACAGGATTGAACGAAGGAAATGTGTTATTCGGTTGATTACTATTGAAAAAATAATGTATAACCCTAACTCTAACCCTAACCCCGATACAAAGTGAAACTGGAATAAAAGGAACATTGGATATTGCGAATTAAGTCCCAGATAATCCTAGAGTTACTAACACAAGCCATTATGAATAAAGTTCTGAATACTCATTCGTGGTATTACAATTAAGTTCCGACGCTGACGGTGTTAATATGCCTGTAGTAGTGGCCGATAGTCTCTAATGTATGAGTGGCCAGAATTGTATTTATGTGCGAACAGTCTTTTGTTGAATCACGTTAATATAATCCAATGATTCCTTGTTTGAATTCACTATAATTCCCAGTTAATGTCTCTCTCCAAGGATATTATGGAGCACTTTGTATTTCTGGAGAACAGTACATAATTTCTCCCATGTCAAAATCTGAATAGAACCATATAAAAAGTTTTGGCAGATGTTATTACAGGAACTAATAATTTTTAAAGTAAACAAGATTATAAGACACAAAAAAAAACCAGATAGGGCCAAAACTTCATTTCTAGAGAAATTTTAGTTATAATTAGAAGGTATGTTACCAACATTATAAAAAAGAACATGGTACTCACAATGTCTTTGACCTAGACCAACGTAAATATTTTTACTTCTATTAATATGGAATCTAATATTAAACTCACACAGCAGCAGGGAGGGTGAACTGACCATTTTTAGAATGGTCCGTTCGCGAAAATAAAGCTTCCTACGAAAAATAAAAATACAAGGTCAATAACGCCAAACCGAAGCCTCTAACTGAGCGAGATTTTCTCTAATTGGGTTAGCTCATTTTGTTACATTATTTTTGACGTTTATGTTTTCAAATTTTTATGTGTGTTTGTTTACCCATCCGGACATTCATTTTTTGTCGTCACCCTCCCTGCTGCTGTAGTGTGGTGTAATTAAATCATTATTATATCAGTAATGGAATCTCACAACAGCTAGATTAGCTCGAGAGCGACTAGAACCAATTAAGAAAATATATACCCATCCGCGATTCTGTCAAGCAAAAATTACAAGAGCGTCAGAAGTCTCAGGTGGAATTTACAGAAGGTGCAGAACAGATATTTAAACCAATTGTCTAACCAACCAAGAAAATTGTTTCAGCAACTGTGGCGGCTCAAAAAACTCTTGAGACATTACCTGTTGATAATGCTGGCCGTCTTCAAGCAGCTCAATCACCACCCCAGCAACCTCCTCAACCACAACCTATGCCAAGAATTAGAGTTAGCATTACAGATAAATTTACGCCCGAAGTTATTGCCGCTATCTATGACGCAGACCAAATAATTAATATTGCCGCGTTTGGATACATGAAAGATATAAGTATGTAAAACCCGACTATGTTAAAACGATGAAATCTGCCGATTGGATTAGGGATGTATATCGGATCACTACTGATACTCCACAAATCAGAACTGAGAGAGATGTAATCAGCTTGACATTTGTAAACAGGCAGTAGGCGAGTAAATTCAACGAAAAAAAACAAGAAAACAGAGAAGAAGAAGAAGAAATAAAGTCGAAACTTGAAGAAGCAATAAGAAAACGAAAGGAAAAAGAAATGAAGTCGAAACTCAAAGAGGTTAAACGAGCAAGGAAACAAAAAGAATTATGTGCATTCATGCATTGATTTTGATCAGCTTACAAAATATTTTGATCTGATTCTGAATAAATATTATTATCAAAAAAAATATAAATGATAAAATCATTGAATCTAATTCAAAATAAAAATCTAACTTAATAAAATTAATGGGCATATTACACATAAATTTTAAGATTGTCAAACAATTTCATCAGATTGTTAGTTAAATTCATTAACGATTTTATATTCAGTAATTATAGAATGATTTCATCGTTATTACTATTACTATTTCAGATTATTGGTTAATTTAACATATTTGACGGGTATATTGCCCATAATTTTTCAGAATATCAAACAATTTCATCAAATTGATGGGGTAAATGATAACAAGACTAAAAAAATCTCATCGTAAACAGATTATAAAAAATATAATAATAATTTCACAAATAACAAATCAATATATTATAACAGATTCTCATCCAGATTTCCTAATTTGCTGGGGTAAGTGGTACTCAAAATCGCAATTATCAGTCAGATTTCATAATTTGCAGGTTAAACGTTATTCAAAATAATAAATTCTTATCGGAAACTGAAAACAATACTTAATAGTAATAATTTCACACATAACATAAAAAATATTATGATCTGAATCAGAATAAATATTACTCGTGTTATTATTAACACTTTCATTTTCAGGATCACTAATGACTTTGTCTCCTCCCTTGACTTGGTCAAGGACCCTGTCACTGTTTTTACAATGGATAGTTTCCCGATCTGACATAATCTTTCTCAACTATCTTACGCGCGTATTCACAATTTTTTTGTTTCGTATTCGTGAGACAATACTGATCTAATTTTATCAATCGATTGTGCGAGTGAAACGAGTTGCTCAACTTGTGTCTTTTTGACTGTCTCTAAGGATCGTAACATAGACTGCTGCATCAACTTAATGAATCGAGACTCTGCTGGTAATATATATTCATCGTCGGATCTTCGTCGCTCTAATGTTTCAAAATTAGAAATAATTTTTTTCTTAACTTTTAATGCCATCATGTTGTAAGTTTTGAATTTCAGAAATAATAACATTAATAATTTTGTTATTCTTTATACAATAAATATTTATTTAAATGTATTTATAAACTAAAAATAAACAGTAGCAATGATGAGCGGTTACCATTCCACGGTGTCCCTTCATTTGCCTTTCCACAGCGTCATTTTGTGAGACCTTTCTCGTGGCCGATGTGCACCCCTCGATGCTTCTTGGCTGACATTCTTTCTGAATGTTTTTGTATGGGGTACCCTTCAGTGAGACGAGAGCTCACATTTACGCTACTGTTTGCTTTTGGAGGCTCCACAAATTCTTGCATAGAAACCCCCCAGTGAGTCCCTAAACGAAACGAAATTTTAGAGATTCAAATGATTCTCTAGGTCTTTCATTTTAATGCACCTCCCAATATCAAACTCCGGGGATAGTACAAAACGCACTCACCACGTTGCTTGACACTCGACGGTCACGGGGTTGGAACTCCAGGCCTCGACTATGAGAATCCGCCACGCTAACACTGTACCACGAATCCATCCTTGCAGATATATGTTTTAGAATTATTAGGAAGTTACCTACGGGCGTTTCCTACAAGTGATCATTTATATTAAATAAATCACAATTATTGTAAACTGCAGCGCGGATTCGTTTCAATTTCCAAACACACCGTATTTAATAATAGTACACATATATCTGCCGGGTGTCAGTGTGGGTTAAAATACATGTACAGCTATCGTACCTGGAGATCTAAAACTAACTTAAACTGTATTGCACACGCAAGTGGGGAGTGACTGACTGTTTTTCTGAATTAATCAGGGACGAGGTCAAAAGGTGTAAATATAATTTGCACTTTTACAAATTACGCCCTTTCACTGACAGCTAATTGCCACACAGACTGTTAAGATACTGAATATAACAGTTAGTATAGACACAAAAATATAATCGCGGCAGTCATGTAATATTACGCAGTAACAAGCGGGGGAACTGCTTAATTACGCTACCGAAGAGAGCTCTACTTGACGGAGTTATCTCCCTTCACAATTCTTTTGGTGTTTAATAATGAAATCTTATTTGTTGTCAATATTTTTAGAATACGCCGATTTAACTATTTTATCTGTTTTCGTGTTACTGAAGCCTAGCAAATATCAAAATCTTTTCCAGCTGCACTGATTGATTGAAATATTTTTTCTTCGCCTGTCTCTGTATTTACAGATTTAAAAATCCTTTTTATAATTTGTGTTTTTCAGTAGAATCAAATTTGCAATTTTGACTAAATTGTGAAGCAGCTCGTAATTATTTAAAGAATTATCTTTCGAATCTGAATTAGTATGATATATGACAAGACCGTCTTCGATTAGTCCATGAAAACATTCACAGACGAATCTATTATATAAATATTTTTCTTTTCCAACAGTAAATCTAAGATAAACGGCAATATCAACAGTACCGACTGTTTTTTTTAGTCGACAATTCTTGGTTACACCATCACGAGATGCCTCAAAATTCTTGATGATGTGATGTTTCACAAATTGATTTTGCTCCATTTATATAATAATATTACATGTGTAGATAATCATTTTGAAAATCTGGGGTCTTCGGCGTTCCTTATACCGGTAACATGTTTTAAAGTCGTAATATCGTTTTACCTCTCTGTATATTTTACCACCACAATGCACACACATCTACGTTTCTCCTCTAACTCCTTTGCTACTTTTTAAACATGGTTTTGTTCCTAGACTCCCTCTTCGCACGCTTTTTAGGTTTGTATCCACATAATTCATTTACGCAAGCTTTGCTACAAGGAACTGAAGAACCGATCATTTACCATTTACATTTATTCTTGAAGCGAAGTAAAATTTCGCGACAATGGCGCGGTTCATATTTGGTGGAAATTCAGAATTAAGGTTATTGCGGAAGTAGACGATACTTGGATTATCCGTGACAAACGTGACCCTGTTCGATTACATCACACTGGAGATATTGTAAAGCTAAAGAAAAATTCCAAACCAGGAATGTTGACTGCTATTGACATACCTTATTATGAACAAGTATCGCGTAATAGGAGTTGTTTATGCGATATATCCGCTGCATGATAAACCTAGCGTTCATGATCTCAAACCGATGAAACTGTCAGGGCTAAATTGTGTTGCTGAACGAGTTATAAAACATTTAACAAACGCAATACGTGGAGACAGTTTAACGGATTTACGACGTAAAAAAATGAGTTGGCAGAAACAGGTAATGATACATGAGCGTCCATCAAAGACGTCACTGAACTGGGAAAGAAATTCAAATTTCCAATAATGGTTAGAACAACAACCGAATAGATTTTGTACGAATCGATATATAAATCGAAAGGCGCTCCGATAAATATTATTGATCAAAATGCGCATGCATGGACTTCGGCTTTAATAATATTTCCACGAAATCGAACTCTTAAATTCTATGACGGTGATATGTTTGATTTTATCAGAAATACCAGTTAAAGCTATTCGTATCCATGTGTCTGTTTCAAAGTTCTGGTTATTGAACTACGATCAATTTGTACGACCTAATAGATACATTTATCGTATAGAATCTCTCGACGAAGAAATGAAAAATCTTGCGTTGAAAACCACCGATAATGCTGAACAATTGCTGCGTAATTGTCTTACTGTTCAGACAGTTTCCGCTCATTTTGCTCAGAAAGAAAATTCATGGAAACCAACACGGTTGGATATTTCTTGAAGACATAGAACGCGGTTGTGTGGAATACGGATTGTGGAATACTAACTACGATTATAAGATATTATCTCGTTTGATATGGTTGCTTGTTATCCTGGAAGATTTCTTGGAATGGGAGAGTATTCTGCATCTTTTAAGAGATTTGTACATCCAGCACACGATAAACGGACCCTTGCCAGATTTTGACCTGATTGGATTTGCGTACATTGAGTCATTCGAATTTGCACCGAAAAACCTTTATCCGATTGTCGCTGTTTGGTTTGGAAAACATTTTAGCGAACACGCTTAGGCTCCTATAGTTTTATTACAATGTATTCTTGATGGAAAAATATTAATATCTTTGGTTGTATGTGAAACAATTGCATCATACCGTCCACAAAAACAAGTTTGGTTACTGCAACAAAAGAAATATTCTGATGATGAAAATCCTGATATAACTGATTTTGAGAATAAACTTGCTAAAGATCTTGGCAGAAAAACGGTAAATTTACGAAAGTAGGATAATATGATCAGAAACGACATTGTTTAAGATTAGTTATAGATGATGCCGAACTCGATTTTATAATTGCTGACAAAGAGAAACACATTTATAAGTCAAAATAATGTTAATTTATCGGACGGAACTAAATTAGGTACAATTGTGGGTTACACTGATGGTGACTCACCAGAGCTTATTCATTTAAGATCTTCAGCACTCGCATACCTTTCGAAAAATTTATTATCGATGATAGCTCGATTTCCTGATACCAAGGTCAGAGTCGCCACAGATTCATTTTATATTAATAAATCAAATACAGGATTGCTAGAACAATTACATATCGGCGTTGATGCATCATGGGGCGTATGGAGAATAAAACGAGAAGGATACCTAGTTATTCCGAATCTGCCGACGCTGAAATCAAGAACATTTAATACAAAAATAAACGGATGTCAGATTTGTCATCTGCACCATCGGTATATGACCAGACGTAAGACTGTTACTCTTAATGGACCGTGAGGTTCTGGTAAAACATCACGTGCGATTTAACTATTCCTGAACAGTTTGTTCAGCAATGATTGCTTTGACACATAGCTTCGCCAGAGAAATGAACGAACTAGGAGTTAAATCTCATACTTATCATAGCTTCTTATGATAGAAGGGAGATACATGCACTCCTGAACGAATGGATGAGAAATATATTCCAAAGCAGATACGCGAAGGCAAAATATTGAAGTTGAGCTTCCTGGAATTAATGAGAAACACAATCTTATGTTAAATGATATTGTTTTAGTTCCTGAAAGTGTTGTTGAGATGGCGTTACCGATGGACAAGACTGCAAACACGCTAGGATATGCAATAACGATTCATTCTTCACAAGGATTAATTATTTCTGATACAATTATTTGGATTATTGTTGGCCGTATTGAATGGTCGAATTTAGTTTATCTCGCAGTGTCTCAAGTCAGAAGAATGTCTCAGCTGCGGAAGGTTATCACAGATTTCACAGAAAATAATAATCAAACTCCTAGCAATGGCGGCGATGTAATAAGAAAAAGATTAGCTAGCTATAAACAGTGTGACAACAAAAATTAAACGCGACTTTGATTTCGATGCTGAATTTATGATAACACTGAAACAACGACATAATAAACAGTGTACAAGCTGTAACACAGTAATGTTGCGTCAGTATTCAAATAATAATCCGAGACAGTTTACCGAAGTTAGAATTACTAGTAGTCTTTGTCACACACGCGAAAATGAGATGCTGACCTGTCTTGAATGTAATCGACGTCGATGAGCCAGTTCACAAAAGTGAATATGGTGGTAATTATGTACCCTCAGGAATTACTTGTAATTATTCGTGTACAAATCCACGTTTAGGAGCAGCTGAATCTAGTCTATAGTTTGGGAATTTTCCCGTGGATCTTACCATGCTGAAACTTTTATGTGTCGTCACACTCAAAATAGGATCAGTTGCTCTTTTGTACCTCCTTAAAGTTCACAACATTCATACAAATATCTTACAGTCACATTACCTAGTACTGGTTGTTTTGAGAAGGAGTCACGACGTTGTAATGGTACATGTTTTGTTTGTGATCGCGCTGATGGACAATTTCATTATTTAACGCAGCTATCACACTTGGTAGTCTTGTATCCCATTCACGAGATCTCTTTTCTTTCTGAATTATACTCCTCGCATACTGATATCCAAACAATCGCTCAGCAAGTGTTCGATTAAATATTTCAACAATTGCCTGATCGCAATGAATTGTGGTATGTCCTCGTCTGATTTTGACGTTATGTTTTTTCATCAGAGATACTGCACTAAGAAATTCCTTGCCAGGATCAACCTGTAGTAACTGTGGCAATCGTAGAACACCGCGTTCATCAATTCGTTCAAACGCAGATGTAACTTCAGTTGGTGCTTTATTTGATAGTGGTTCTGCTTCTTTATACCTACTTGCAACGGCAACGACAGTCAACGCATATTTGTATGTGCGTGATTGACGTCTAAAAATTTTAATAGTATCGTGCGATCAAAACAAAATATCTGCCTGATGAACTTCATTGGGAGTGCTATCATCAAAATGTGCGTACTGAATATTTTAGCTGGTGGTAAAGAAATTTGCCATATTGCCTGTCATGCAAACCAATTTTCAGCGATATGACGTGCGAGACTTGCTGCATCAGCAAGGTTACTAATCACTGCTCTACCCCTCCAATATCCTTTTGGGCTATAATAAATCAATCCCATTATTATCATAATAATCGTCCGACTAATTACCAGCCCCAAGTACCAGTTTACCTTTCATCGCAGATTCTACTAGGAATCTAGCAAGTTTTTCTCTGAAAGATTTATTTTTTTAAGAAATTTAATGAGTGAATCAACTTCACATCTGCAATATGTAGTTGTTGTAAATCCTTGTTTTTATTCGCTACATCATGAACGTGGATCGCTTGATCAGTCGCATTTATTGGATACTCTCCAGGTCTTGGCTAATCATTCTCGTCAAGTCGGATATCAAGTTGGGTTCCAGGACCACACTAATTATATCCTAGAAGATGTTTTTCTCCTCGGCATTTAGACCATGGAGCTCCTTGTAATTTTCCCAGTGAAGGAGCGGTATCTCCACCTGTCTTCATACGAGACGAAATAAATATGTATTTGCTTGTATACACTTGCCTGTAAGTACGCTCTTTTAACTTTTTTTTTATTATTGTTGTTAATCCACTGGAGGGGTGGGTGCTCTGTATCGAACACACTATAAATCCATATTATTTATTATATTTGTGCAACATGGATTGCCACAGAATTAGGCAAAGAAATAACTTGGTTTTGCCGTAGAACTATTTGACTATTTCTCGTTGTACATGTGTACAACGTTGTCTAGGGTGAATACGTGTTTTCCCAGGTAAGCGACTTTATTAACATGTACCTCGCCAGAAATTACTTGCGACGAAGGGACATTAATAACATGATATGCACGGGTATTTTACCCTGACTTTTGCTCACTCTCCTATGGATTTAAGTAAGATCGATTTCTAAACCGACACTGGTCGTTTTGGATCACGTCAAGGAGTGTAGGCTCTCCATTGTTCTCCAGCCATAGGAGTAAGTGTTAAATTTACATTTCATTTGATATGCGAAGCTTATTCGGTTTGTAATGTCTTATCGCGTAATAATGCATTTATTACAACGCAGATTTGAACTTTGAATTACAAGTCACTATTAGAGGTTAAATTATTATCATATATCTAGAGATTATACAGAAACTATTATTATGACCAATTTGGTTTTATTGTAGCTGATTGTGACTGTCACTGTGATTGTGACTGTGAATATGACTAGAGCTGTATGAAGCTGTCTGAAGCTGTCTAAAGTTGCTTGGAGCTTTATGGAGTTTCCAGAGTATTTAAGGTTGCGTGCTGTCGATACGTATGTATGTATGTACGTATGTCTGTGCCACGGACGTAGACGTAGCAAATTCAAAAGGGTGCTGTATGTTGTCTGTACGTGTGTATAAGTATGACTGTACATGTGGTGGATCCATAAAGGGTGCAAGCGGCCGATAAGAGTGTGGGCCAACCCAAGGAATCGTGCGACTGTACAAGGGGTCTAGAAGCATACGTTTGGTTCAATTATTGTTCCAATTGCATTTTTATGTTCATAAGATTATTATGAATCTTAGTTGTGTTCATAAGATTATTTTGAATCTTAGTTGTGTTCATAAGATTATTTTGAAACTTAATCGGAGTTCATATCTGAGATTATGTGAATCTCTTTTGTAGTGTAGAATACTGTTTGAAGCGTATCTGCAGTCCATGAAGTTTCTTAGATCTGTACTTCATATTGATTTCATAGTTTTGGTTTATTTTCAATGTGTGAATGTTGTGTAGAGTGATTTGAATCAATCATTTGTTGAGAGCGTGAGAGAATCATTTTATTTTTACATCATATATTTTTCTTTATTAATTCATTTCATAAATTTCCATCTTTCTCATATTGTGTTTATCTTATTCATTTAGTCCAAAAACCCACTCGGTTTCTACTATGCGACATGGATAGCCGAGAGGTCCAAAGCGCTCTCCGTTACGGATCACTGCCATCTCACCTCTGTCTGCGTGGGTTCGAGTCTCAGATTCGGCCAATGTAGGTATGTGAGAAAGCTTGCCAGTAGCTTCTCGTGGGTCGGTGGTTCTTTCCAGGGTTCTTCCTCCACCATTAATACTGGACGCCATGTATAGCCTATCGTGTGCTGAAAAATGGCGTTAAACCCTAAAACAACAACAACAACATGGGTATCATTGATTTTTCTGCGACACGAAAGCAAGAGCCAGTCAAGTTTCTTCCAGTGCTACCAAATTTTATCAGAGTAATTATCGTAGGTCCATCTGGGTCTGGTGAGACGCAATTGTGGCTTAATCTCTAATGAGATGGCTCAGATGGCATAAGTTATATTTAATGGCACAATCTGTAGATGATCAGAGATACTACGATGTACTTAAAGATTTTAATAAAAACGCGAAATTATTGGACGAGGATGGTAATGCTATTATTTATTTTATCACCTATATTAATGAAGCCCCATCTGTAGATGACCTTGGTGGATTTATTAATAATCTCGTAGTATATTATGATGTGATGCTGGACAAACAATCAAATCCATCCCGGATATTTTCTCGAGGCAGACACAAAACACGGATGTGATTTATGTTAGTCAGAGAGATACACAAATACCTAAAGTGATCAGAGATAACTGCGATATTTTATTTGTGTTCTATGGAGTCGATACATATACTCTGCGAAACATTCATCAGACTTGGTGTTCAGGGTATATGGATATGATTAACTTCAAAAACTTGCACATTCTATCCCACACGGATTTATCACAATACATTTACATGATCCTGCGTCGCGATATCTCGTAGGTCTTGATAAAATTTTCAGTTAAGAGACAGCAGCAGGCAGGGTGACGACAAAAAATGAGTGCCCGGGTGGGTAACGAACACACATAAAAATTTTAAAACATAATTACCAAAAATAAAATAACAAAATTGCTAACCCAGTTAAAGGAAATCGCGGTCAGGTAGAGGCTTCGGTTTGGTGTTATTGACCTTGTCATTTCATTTTGTCGTAGGAAGCTTTATTTTCACGAACGGACCCTTCTAAAATGATCTGGTCACTCTTCTTATTGTTCACTCATAGGGAAAATACTAGCTATGTAAATGTTGTCTACAGAAAAAAATCGATGATTCTGTTCAGGTGGACAATTAACTTTATTTTGGACAAGGTCAGCTACAAAATACAATTTTTTACACAACCCATAGCATATAATATACAATTTTTTACACAACCCATAGCATATAATATTCAATTTTTTACACAACCCATAGCATATAATATACAATTTTTTACACAACCCATAGCATATAATATACAATCTTTTACACAACCCATAGCATATAATATACAATTTTTTACACAACCCATAGCATATAATATACAATTTTTTACACAACCCATAGCATATAATATACAATTTTTTACACAACCCATGGCATATAATATACAATTTTTTACACAACCCATAACATATAATATACAATTTTTTACACAACCCATAGTATATAATATACAATTTTTTACACAACCCATAGCATATAATATACAATCTTTTACACAACCCATAGCATATAATATACAATTTTTTACACAACCCATAGCATATAATATACAATTTTTTACACAACCCATAGCATATAATATACAATTTTTTACACAACCCATAACATATAATATACAATTTTTTACACAACCCATAGCATATAATATACAATTTTTTACACAACCCATAGCATATATATATGCAACTGAAAAGGCCAGTAGTATGTAAAGACTCTTTACCTAATCAAATGGTATCCAAATGTTTTGTAATAGTATTGAACAACACATTATTTTAAATAAGCACCAAATTGAACCTACGTTTTAAATCCAAGTAACTCCTGATCAGCGGTTAGTTGTTCATTTTGAAGCAGTTGTCCAAAATACATAGAGTTGTGCTCATTACAGGACACATTTTGCACCATTAACGGCTGACTGAGTCGGACTGGCCCAAATAGCACGAGGGGCAGTGGTCTTTAGATAAAACTAGTATAAAGGGGCAGGTCGGCATTATAGTTACCCACCTGATCTAAGGAAAAACCAAATATCTGGACCAGTCTGGATTTCAAAATCATATTCAGGACGCTGTTGATCCCTTAGGCGACGATGGAGTTATGGTTGCATTCGTTCTTAAGAATTAATGTTACTTACAGTGGCCAAATAGACTGGATTCCATACATTAATGTTACTTACAGTGGCCATATAGACTGAATTCCATACATTAATGTTACTTACAGTGGCCAAATAGACTGGATTCCATACATTAATGTTGCTTACAGTGGCCAAATAGACTGGATTCCATACATTAATGTTACTTAGAGTGGCCAAATAGACTGGATTCCATACATTAATGTTACTTGCAGTGGCCAAATAGACTGGATTACATACATTAATGTTACTTAGAGTGGCCAAATAGACTGGATTCCATACATTAATGTTACTTAGAGTGGCCAAATAGACTGGATTCCATACATTAATGTTACTTAGAGTGGCCAAATAGACTAGATTCCATACATTAATGTTACTTACAGTGGCCAAATAGACTGGATTCCATACATTAATGACGCAGAAGACAATATTACTCTGCAGGTTGCAATTTAGTAGAAAGGGTTCAGTCTATAGAAAGATGTCAACGCTTTTCAAGAATTATTATTCTTGGCTTCTAAAATATGGGGGCGCTCTACAAATGTTATGTACTTCTGAGAAGGTTGTTTGCTGAATCGGTTTGCATTTGCAACATGTACATAGGAGGGAATGTGGGCATACTTCCATGTAACTTTAACGTAATGTGACTGAAATATCTTCGTTTTTTTGTGCTTGTGGTAATTGTATATGATATAAGCACACAGGCAACCTAAATGTCTGCTCTTATGTGCTCGTAACATCAGCATGAATTAGTCTAAAGTATGCTATCTTTAACAATTATTAATATAGGGAAATCGACCAAATTACACCCATGTGTCACAATAAAGGGAATTAAAAGTTGCTTTAATAATACCAAAGATATACAAGGTATTTTTTAAATAGCCAGTTGAACCAGTTAAGAAAACCTAGAAATTCTTTATCTTTATAAATATAACCTTATGTAAAGTACGATATTACAGAGTGCCACTAAAACATTTGCATACATGCATTCAAATTTGAACTACGTTTTGTTTATTTGCACCTTTAGCAGCAGAGGGGGCGAACAGACCACTTGTCTGAAACCTAATTTGCTTAAAGTATAAGCTTCTTCTGAAATAAAAAAAATAAGGTCACTGCAAACCTGACCGAGAGTTATGTTTACATACCAGAGGTCCCCGCCCCCTCTGCTGCTATAATTAAATCATCATCATATTAATAAATGCCACCGGTTAGTAAATCTCACACCGCTAGATTAGCTCGAGAACGATTAGAAGCAATAAAGAAATTTCTTCCTGTTAGAGATTCATTTAGAGAAAACCTACAAGCGCAGCAACAATCACAAGTTGAGTACGAAGAAGACACTAAAAAGTTATTTAAACCCGTCACTACAGCTACTGAAAAAGCTGCAGCGGCTGCCGAAAAAGCTATATGGGGAGATATTGAGGAGGATGATAAGGAGAGGAAAAAGGGTATTTTTCCAGTATTAAAGCAAACCGCTGAGCAAACTGAAAAAATAGCGGCGAGAACTAAAAAAACAAAAAAGATGTTACGAGATCTTCCAATTGATATAGCTGTAGCTCTACCTCTATCTGAAGAAGAAATGCTTGAAGGTATTGGTGAAATTCGTGCTGAATTTATTGCCGACTGGAAAAACAAATTTGGACAAGAACTAATAGAGGAAAACATTAAAGTAATAAAAAAATTTAATGAAACATTTATCAGAGAAATTGTGGAAACTAAAGAAGATGAATTGCTTTAGAAAATAGCAATTAATATACATGATAAATCCCGTGTTTTAAAACCCGGCTTTAAAAATGTAGAAGATAAAGATTTTATTAAATGGATATATCGTATACGTTACAACAAAAGACAAGTCAGCCGTAATGAATTCAGTGAGATTTCTGAGAAAATAAAAAGATTTAGAGAGAGTCCGGAACAGGCAGAACAACAACCAAAAAAAAGGAGTTCAGTTTACAGATATATTTACTGATGAAGCTCTTAAAACTTTTACTGACCGAGATAAATTAGTTGATATTGCTGCGTTTCGATATGAGGACAGAAGAAGATATGTGAAACCTGAATATACTGAATCAATAACTCCTAAACACTGGATTCCTATATTATATTTTGCATCTAAAAATTCAAATATTGATACTAATGATCCAGATTATCAAGATTTTTTAAAGGATGTAAGAAGCAGAGCAAAATCTTCAGAAGAATTAGGTGCCACTGGAAGCGGTTTTCCTTTGGTTGCTCAGGGAAGTGGTCTTATTGCCTGTCCTAACAGTGTTCTTTCTGACGTAGAACGACTAGAAATGCTCATTGGAGGAAAACGAGCTGGGAATAATTCTTCAGAAATTGTTAATGAAATATCTGATATTTTCGAAGATTATTTCAAGGCGGTATTATGGAACGTAGCATTTATCGTTCTCTTATTGATGAAATTACCGATGATTATCACAGCGACTAAACAATTAATTAATCAGTATATAAAAATGATTATACACACTGCTCAACGTGGACCAATCATGGTCAGGGTAGTAAACTCACGACTGGCAAATTACAAAACAATTTACGGAGATGGACTTGGTGATGTTGTTCAGGGTCTATTTAGAAGGATGGCTCCAAAGGCAATACCGATTGCAAAACAATTAGGGATGAAGGCTATTGAGGCTGTTCGTGATAAAATTCCTGGCGCTGTTGGTAATCTTGCTAGTAAAGCGTTCTCGACTGTCAAGGACAGACTAGCTCAATTAGTACGAAGAAAACAGCAGCAACCAATGAAACTGGCCAGCACTGAAGTTATGCCCGCAAATGTCAGTAAAATAATAAATCAAGCCGCAAATCAAAAACTAGCGGAATTATCTGAAGAAGCAGAAAGAAATATAACCGCAAATTTAATGGCGGGAAGTGGTCTTCGGCGATAATTCAGATCACCATTTGGAAAATTAGTAATTATAATAAAATGTTCAAGCGGATATCCGACCCAGCATTTGACATGGATGCACCGGTCCTCAAAGATGAATCAGTACGTGATTATCAATTTTATTCTTATAACGCAAAACAACCAAATCAGCGGGGAAGAATCGAATTACAGGTTCAGGATACAAGTAGATATTTCTTGCCCGCAGAGGCGTTTATTGAAGTAGAAGGTGAACTTGTAAAGGCGGATAATACGCCATATGATGCCAATTTGCGAGTTGGTTTTGTCAACAACGGGATTATGGCACTATTTAGTAGCGCCACATATATGATTGATGGAAAAAATATTGAATCAGTTCAGAATGATGTTGATGTTGCTACAACAATAATTGGTCTAGCGAGATATTCTGATGATTACACAAGATCAGCCCGTCCAACAATGATGTTTGCCAAGGATATTACCAACAACGCTGATCATGTTAAATATAATAAAATACGGACACCACAAAATACTGCATCTGATCCACAACCAGTTGCTGATGGTCCTGAATATGCAGCTAGACCAGGTGCTGCTTTTGATATTATAAAAAGTGTAAATGCAACTTACAACCCAGGATTTGCAACACGCCGAGCAACGTTGTCAGGAAATAATATAAATTTTTCATGTGCGATTCCATTGTCTCACATCTTTGGATTTTGCAGAAATGTTAGAAAGGTCATCTTTGGAGCTAAACACACAGTTGTGCTCGCAAGAAAAAGTGATGATAATGATGCAATCTGGCGAGGTGTTGGTGTTGCTGATGCTGGTAAAGTAAATATAACGAAGCTTTCATTGTGGATGCCAGTAATGATTCCCTCTATTGCTGAAGAACAAAAATTACTCTCTTTTACGGATCAAGGCGGTAAATCATTGCTATCATGGTTAACAGTAACCACAGATGCTGCTCAAAGTTCTATTAATGGTTTATTTACATGGAATATAGCATCACAACAGGGTGTTTCTGCGCCACGACATATTTTTATTGCGCTGCAAAATAATGATCAGACGAATAGTCAAGAACGTTCACATATGATATTTGACAGACTTGGAGTTGATGAAGTTTCCTTGCGGATAAATGGACATCAAGAACCAGCTGAGGACATATTGTTAAATTTTAATCAAAATCACGTAGCGCGTGCATATCATCGTTTGATGTCATTTATAGGACGTGATCAAAACGTTAATACTGGGCTGCAAATATCACAGTTAGATTTTACAACATTATATCCGATTTATTACTTTTCGCTGGAGCATCTTGATTTATCCAAGCAATCTGTCGTTGATATACACTTTCGAGCTCGTGTTACTGACCCTCCTCCTGATATAGCTGGTCCACCCTTTATTCGCGGCACCTACAGGGCGATCGCGGTCATACTCAGTGACAAAGCGATGTTACTTGAAGGTGGTAGTGGTCGAATGAGGGTTATTGATGCACCAGTGGAAAATCTTTAATCACGTTATTTAAAAACACGAGTACTTTCATGAAATGCCATATCATCACGTTAGTGTCAGTCTGACTCCTGGTCAGATTAAAAACCTTCAATCAAATTCAGAAAAAAAAACTGCGGAATGCAATTATCAATAAAATGAGATCAAATCACGGGCGGTCAAAATAAATTATCATTATCAGAACGTCAACTTAAGCATTTCAACAGCGCTAAACAATCAAAAACAGGCGTCAAACTTAATCTCTCTGCGGGTGCGGTTAAAGACTCAATTAAAACAGGAGGTATTTTCCTACTTCTCGGGGCTATTCCAGCAATAATTGCCGCAGCGGCACCTGCCGTAGGAAAAGTATCCGCATTAGGTGCTGTTGGAACCGCTGCTGGAATGACTCTAAAGAAAGCAACAGGGCGAGGATTAAAAAAAGAGGGACCGGATTGAGATTACCGGGATCTCGCTGGGGAAAAGGTCTGTGGCTTCCAGGATCACTTTGTTGATTCCAGCATCAAATTTTGATTTACTTGATTCTGTAAAAATAAAAAATTTCAGAGGTGTTTTTATGCGAGATCAACTACCGGACAGACCAAACAGCGCTGAAACAGGTATTATTAATCTCGATGATAATTCAGGACCTGGTACTTATTGGACCGCATACGCAATTGATTAACGTGGAACCGTTTATTTTGATTCGTACGGGTCAGCTCCACCTCGTGAGTTTATCAAGTACGTCGCGCCACTTCACGCAGCTGTTTGGTATTCAACGCTACCAACACAAACAATGACGGATCCGCCTATATGTGTCAGTGAAGTAATTAATGTGCTCGACGCTATATCAAAGTCCTCCGCGGCACCTCATAAAGTCGTGCATGATTATACAAGTAACCGCTTCGTTTTAAACAGATCTTAAATTATAATGGTTGATATTTACAGAAGATCTTCTTCTACCAGTAAGAAAAAAAAATCCGACGATGATCTGTCGAAGTACGCGACTAAAGATGAACTCTCTGATATTATGAACCTGGCTGGAGTTGACCCAGATGAGGTTGTTATTTTTCAGGACCGATACGGAAAACTAAAAACGAGCAACATCAAATGGAATGATATAGTTCGACGAGTACTCGGTGCGGTCACGGATAACATTCCTGTGTTTACTGACGGCGGTAGAATCAGGGACTCAAGTATCTCGTTTACAACTATCAGAGATGAAATTGCAAAAAGCGTTGCTAATCGTGTAAGAAGCACCGGCGACACAATGACAGATGAACTCAGCATGAACGGAAACAAGATAGTGTTAAGAGATCCAACATCCGACGAAGATGCCGCAACAAAAAAGTACGTTGACGTCAACTACAATACTGTAGATGGTAAATTATCCACATTGCGGGCAGAGTATGATGTGCAGGTAGGCTCTTTTGGAAGATTTCGAAGAAATTTTCAAAAAGCCGATGAATCCATAGATAAATTCTTCGGCACTCCACAAGCCGTTGACATAAAACTCTCTGATATCAAAACTAACCTAGACACAACTAAAAAAAACATTAGAAGATGTCGTGCGTGGAATTCCTGATATCGTTAACAAAATTAGTCTGATTAAAATTCCAGCCGGAATAACTCCCGGGCATATTACCAATATCGTATGCACAGTGTCATCTGGATTCGCAA
Organism: Sinohyriopsis cumingii; assembly: GCA_028554795.2. Taxonomy (NCBI): domain Eukaryota; kingdom Metazoa; phylum Mollusca; class Bivalvia; order Unionida; family Unionidae; genus Sinohyriopsis; species Sinohyriopsis cumingii. Next base: position 1,230,511 of record CM068825.1, on the reverse strand, counting down.
CATGGTCACAGCAAAATAAAACTATCAAATATATCTCAACAGTCACTGGCGTGTACAGGCTGTCTGTGTTTAGTGCTGCAAAATTCGAGATTTTCACAACGTATCCATGGTGTCATTCCACCGACAAGTTTCCTGGAGTTGTGTCTATCATATTAAATAGCGGAAACGAAGAAATATTTATTCTGGAAGCAGCTGATAAGAAATTAACCGCAGCATCTTTCTGGTGGTGTCTAGAATTTGTAGCTGAAACACCTCAATTGGTTACTGTATAAAATATAATGAGTACCTCAGCATCGTATATATACAATCAAGCAAGTGAATGGCAAACGAACTTAAAAAATCGAGTCGAACAATACACGGTAAAAATAAAGAAATATCGACGACGACTAGTTATCGTTGACGTAATCGTTTATTCAGTATCCGCTGCTGTTGTGTCCACCGGCATGTTATTATCAACGATAACAATAATGGCGCCAGTAGCCGTAACAATCTGTATTTCAGCTACAACATCAATTGCAGGTGTGCTCAATATCACTTCAAAAAAGATAAGTACTTGCACGAATAAAAATTTATCCGATTACATGATAAAGTTGCATACGGTGACGGTAGCATACTCTTCGTTGTTATCAGCAGGTCCTAATGATGGAATTATATCTAATTTTGAGTTTACATATACAGCTGTACTGGTATTAAAGGCACAAGTATATTAAATAATGACATCACTAGAGCTACTTCAGCAGATCGTGGCAAACACAACTCCGCTGAAAACAGCGATGATCTCAGTAAGTTCGATTAATCCTGAATTTAACGTTAGTTTTCCAACTGCGATTCCAGTAAAAGAAATTGCACTAGCACAATTACGAGTATATCACAGTTGGCCAAATATCAGATCGAAATTATTTAATGATACACAAACAAATAATTCGCTTGTATTTGCTAATAAAGATAAAGATGATGGAACACCTGACTGGAACGTTGTTGGAATACCAAAATACAGTTATGAGATTGAAGAGATCAATGAAGAATTTACGCGCAGAATAAAATCAATAACGGGAAAAATAGCAAAAATATCAATTATAGTTCATGAGCCGACGCTATCTTCTACAATTGAGATACATTCACCTGAATATGCCGTTGATATTTATCAATCATCGATAAGATCCGTACTAGGTTGGCCTGATATTGCGCCAGAATATCATGGACCACCAGAACCACGTCGGGATGATTTTATTACAGATGAAAAGAAATTTATAACAACTCCATGGTATCGAGGTAGATATCCTTGGAAAGGAACTACCTATCTTTTCTCTGCTCCTGATGGTGAAATTCTTCCTAAAATAATAGAACAATTGTATACCCATGATGATAAAGTGAATCCAATCATCAATGAAGGATTTATTCAATCATATTCTGATCCTGTTAATTCTGAATTTGGACGATTAATAAACGAACTGCGAAATTTCTTTTCTGACAACTACAGTGATGATGTGAAACAACAAATCATTGAGACGATAAAACATCTAAATCAGGTTATATCAGATTTTAGATACGTCAATAAAACTAACATTCGGAATATGATTAGCTACGGTGGTGATTTCTTTGAAATTTATAAAATACGCACAACAGTGACCCTTAAACAGTTGTTTCTCAGTCATTACGGAATAACTGAGCAACAATTACCAATATTTGTGATACCAGGGATTAATGCCGACGAACTAGTAAAATCACTCAACGATCTTATCAATAAGAACTTTCCTAATATCACCGAATCATGGAGAAAAATAGCCCCACCTCCGCTTGTTCTCAAACATAATAACGATCCATACGGCGGCGGCAGACATGTTTCACAGGGAGTAGTTAATATAACATCGACAATCGCAGTTAATCTCGTTTGTGATGTGAACGATGGTAGCTATAGCATAGATCTTGGAAAGTCAAATCAGGCTCAACAAGGATACATTTTATACACGTTCACACCACAAGTACCCCCTGGGGATTTGATCGTGCAAGTACCAACCAATCCTGTTTATCTGCGGTGTCATAATAATATGTTAACACGAATAAATTTTAAACTAACTGACCACATAGGACACTTAATTGACGTACGGGGAGAGGAATTGATTGTGAATCTGTATGTGAAATCTTAATGATTTTTCAGAAATATTTTATTCTGAAATAATTATTATAATCTGAAATATTTTATTCTGAAATATTTTATTATTGATGGGGTGGTTGGTACTTAAAATCATGTAAATCAATCAGTTTGTTTGTTTTGATGGGGTGGTGGGTACTTAAAATCATGCAAATCAATCAGTTTTGTAAAACAAATACTACAAAAAAATATTATTCAAAAATATTTTATTATTATGGGGGTAAAAAATCATGTAAATCAATCAGTTTGTTAATTCTGATGGGGTGGTTGGTACTTAAAATCATGTAAATCAATCAGATTGTTAATTCTGATGGGGTGTTGGTACTTAAAATCATATAATTTGCAATAATTATTATATTCAGAATTTTTTTAAAATTCTGATATGTAGTTTATTATTCTATTTTTTATATTAACAAAACAAAATAAACTTCTAGTTTGCCATCACATTCTAGGACACACAAGGACAGCACAACCCAGAATTCGTAGCTTGCCACCGCATTCTACGAGTTCAAGGGCATAAATCCCCATATAAACTCCTAGACTGCCACCGCATTCTAGTAAGTTTAGAGGATACATATAAAGACAGTACAACCCCATAAACTCCTAGATTGCCACCGCATTCTAGTAAGTTTAGAGGATACATATAAAGACACACACAACCCAGAACTCGTTGCTTGCCACTGCAATCTACGAGTTCAAGGGCATAAATCCCCATACATCCCAATAACTCCTGGATTGCCACCGCATTCTAGTAAGATTAGAGGCGATATGACCCCAAAATCACTTCTTCCCTATATATAGTTCCAAAAACTATATGTGGGTAGTTGGTCAGGAAAGTTCAAGTTTTGCTAAGTGATCTTTTACAACCTCGGCTAATTGCCTATAACATAATAAATGTGTCATAGCCAAGACAAAACTAATGAAGATTGGCTTTACTGAACTATCTTTAAATAGCGGCTATTTCATTATTTCACGTCAGTGTCAAATATATAATATTAATCATGTTGTGTTTGCCACCGCACACTAGCAAGTTTAGAGGCGATAGGACCCCAAAATCACTTCTTCTCTATATATAGTGCCAAAAACTATATATGGGTAGTTAGTCAGGAAAGTTCAAGTTTTGAACTCAATGACCTGACAAAATCGTTAATACCAGGTATTAATAGCAACACACTAGCAAGTTTAAAGGCGATATAGGACCCCAAAATCACTTCTTCCCTATATATAGTGCCAAAAACTATATGTGGGTAGTTGGTCAGGAAAGTTCAATTTTAACACAGCGTATAAGGCCAGTATATATAGTGAAGGAACCCGGAAAAACCCATAATTGGGAAATTTTTCTGGGTTTTTTTTCCGCATCATCAAAATGATATGTATCTCTGCAACGGATCTACTATTATACAATGTAATTGCAGTTATTTTTTCTGTTTGTAAGTTAGAAACCATAAATATCCTTGTACGTGTAATAATTACGACGTAGATGGTTAAAATACATCGCAAATTTGAAATTGATGTATTACAGAAATTTTTCGCTTACGATCGTAAACACGTATGCAGATTTGTTTAAATCATAATTTGTCTGAAAACTTAGTTAAATAGTCCTCTACGGATTTTATAGATCTGTCACTGTCATTATTTTTTTAATCATAATATCTTTTAAGTTCTCTGTATCGCTTATCACCACAACGAGCACATAAGTGTGTTTTTTCTCGCACTCCAGCACCACATCGCAGACACGGTATTGGTCCTAAGTTTCCACGGTGAGCACTCTGCAAGTGTTGTCCGCAAAATTCGTTTTTACAGGATTTATTACAGCGAGTCGATGAGCCGATCATCAACCATTTGCATTGAGACATTATATATAATATTTTTCATTTAAATACTTGTCTGAAATATAATATGAGCGAGTTCGATAGATTATCCCAAATCAAGCCCTGGAGCATGGATAAATTTAATCTCGACAGAGTATCTCCCGACCTACCGATGCGAGATCTAGTTGATCCGAAAAATAAAAGCTTGATTAATAAAATTCACGGCGCCAAGAAAGAATTTCACACAGATGGTGCATCTTATATATGGTCACCGTTCAAGATTATACGCAACGGTGTCATCGACGGTACGATGAATGACGAACGAGCAGCAACTATCATTAACTACATTGACAATCGCAAATATCTTTTCAGAATAAAATTTGTCGTGCTAACAGAAACAGATAATTGGATTATCCGTGACAAATATGATCCTGTACACAAGGGTGAAAAAAACTGTCGTACTAAGTAAAGATTCTAAACCAGGTCTACTGACTGGCATTGACAAACCGTATTATGAGCGAGCGTATCCTGTGACCGCGGTTATTTATGGAATCTATGTGATAAATGAAAAACCTAGCGTTGATAAACTGGCGCCGATGAAATTTTCAAAAATAAACTCTGTGGCTGAACGAGTAACAGAACATTTTACCGTTTCGACTCGTGGAAACGGCTTAACGGATAAAAGACGTAAAATAATAAACACGTGGGGAGAAATGGTTAAAGATACCGGGGCGTCAATCAAAGATGTGGCTGAACTAGGGAAAAAACTAAAGTTCCCAATAACCGTAGCGACGATAACAGGAGAAATATTGTTTGAATCAAAATATAAATCAGAAGGTGCTTCGATCGAAATTATTGATCATAACGCACACGCATGGACTAGCGCAGTAACAGTGTTTCCACAAAATCGAACTGTTAAAATTTTACCGCGGAGACATGTTTGATTTTATTAACGAAATAAGTAATGACGATCCTGTGTCAGTATGGTTATTTCAGAGTTCTTGCGTGGAAGAAAAAAATAAATTTGATCAGTTTGTAAGACCTAATGGCGTTATTTATCGAAAAGATCTTCTCCACGAGAAAATGAAAAATCTTGCACTGCAATATACTGATGATACTGACGACCTATTGAGCAACTGTTTTACTGTTCGGTCAGTTGCGGATCATTTTGCTAGGAAAAAAAGTTCGTGGAAGCCAACTAGATTTGATTTTCTCAATGACATAATATCCACTTGTGTCAAATACGGACACGGTGGATTGTGGAATACTAAATACGATCACAGAGATGTTATTTCGGTTAATATGGTCGCGTGTTATCCCGGAAGTTTTCTCGGGTACGGAGATTGTTCTGTGTACTTTGAGCGATTCGGTCATCCGACGCACGAGATGACACGAGTATCAATAAATGGACCATTACCTGATTTTGACCTGACTGGATTCGCTCGTATCAAGTCATTCGAGTTTACTATAGGACTGCATCCAATTTGTTATGTTTGGTTTGGAAAACATTTTTCAGAAAAAATGTGGGCACCAATAGTACTTTTACGATATATGCTTGATTGTGCGATGTTAATATCGTTGACGATCAGCGAAGCAATTATATCATCTGGGAAACAAACCGAAGTTTGGTTACCACAACAAAAACAGTATTCTGATGATGAAAATCCGGATAAAACAGATTACGAGAATAAAATTACGAAAGATCTTGGCAGAAAAATAATTGGCAAGTTCACTCAAGGAGGATCATACGATCATAAACGACATTGTGCAAGATTGATCATGGACGATGCTGAATTAGATTTTATAATCGCTGATACAGCGAAGAAAAACACGTTTATAAATCGAGATATAGCTTTCTTGTCAAATGGAACTAAACTAGGTACAATTGTGAGCTACATGGACGGTGAGTCACCTCAGTATACTCATTTAAGATCATCGATGCTCGCATACGTTTCGATAAATCTGTTATCGATGATAAATAAGGTTTCTAAGTTTGCTGTCAGAGTTGCCACGGACTCGTTTTATATCAATAAAAAATATTCAGGATTGTTAGAACAACTACATATCGATACTTGTACACAGTGGGGTTCGTGGAGAATAAAAAAAGTAAACATACTCGATTATTCCGAATCCGCTGATGTTGCGATTAAAGATATTTATTGTAAAAAATATCAAATATTAAAGCTATCTTCTGCGCCATCGGTGTACGATCGAATAACCAGAAATAAAACGGTTTATCTGAACGGACCGGGAGGGTCTGGTAAGACGACCCGAGCAATTGAATTATTTCAGAACTCAGATATGATTGTTTTAACTCCTACACATAGACTCGCGCGAGAGATGAAACGACGAGGGGTACAATCGTGTACTTATCACAGCTTCTTCCGATGGAAGGGTGACGCATGGACTTCTTCGAGGATGGGTGAGAAATATATTCCTCGGAATATCGTTTGGGATGAAATATGTACAGTACAGTTAGAAACATTAAAAACATTTCTTGATTGGCTATTAACAAGAAATACTGCTGTGATAATGTGTGGCGATCACAGTCAACCACCACCTTTTGTTGGACCATCTCCACATGATTGGATGAAAGATTTTGTTGACCACTTCGAAGAAGTGACTGATGATCATCGAGCACTTGATCCAGAATTAAGGGAGTTTAAAAAATTAATCAGATTACAGCCGAATAAAATTCAATGTGAAGTAATGCGTGAAGTGATTTCAGAAACACCCATGAACGACTTTTTGCGCGCGTGGAGACCAAGCGATTTGATAGTTGCAAGTATAAAGATAGTCAGAGACACACTTCAACGGGAATTGTTTCAGTTACAACGAGAAAAGTTTCCAACGTTGCCAGTTCCGTTATGTTATCGACCAGCAGATACACGACGACAAAATATTGACGTTGATATACCAGGACAGATCGAGAACCAGAATCTAGTGTTGAATGATATTGTCACAGTTGATGTCAATGTTGTTGAAGATGCGCTAAAAACAAATAAATCCCCGTGGACGCTAGGATACGCGATGACTATTCACTCATCTCAGGGATTAACTATTTCTGATACAGTTGTTTGGATCGTCCATGATCGTATCGAGTGGTCAAACCTAGCTTATCTCGCAGTATCTAGGGTCAGAAGAATATGTCAACTACGAAGGATTATCATGAACGAGTCAGTGATCAATGATGATGATGCTGACGGTGACATAATAAGAAAAAATTTAGCTGGTTATAAACAGTGTAAAAAAAAAATAAACGTGATTTTGATCTTGACGTTGAATTTATTAATACGCTGAAGCAGCAGCAGAATAATCACTGTGCGAGTTGTAATTGTATAATGTTATGGCGGTATCTGAAAAATGATCCAAGACAATTTACCATAGATAGGAAGGATAACCATCTTAGCCATACACGAGAAAACACGATGTTGACCTGTCTTGAATGTAATCGACGTAAGGGTGCTAGTTAAGTGATTGTGGTGGTAACTGAGTGTCCTCGGGAATTATTTGTAGTTGTTCACGCACAAATCCACGTTGAGGAGCAGTTGAATCTAGTCTGTAGATTGCTGGTCTACCAGTGGATCTTGTTATGTTTGATATCTTTTGTGTCGTAATACTCCAGATAGGATCTTTTTTTACCACCTTCAAGTTCACCTCGTTCATATAAATATCTTACGGTCACATTACCTAATACTGGCTGTGTTGAAACATCACGTCGTTGTACGGGTATATTTTTTTTGGCAATTGCGTTAATAGGTTTCATGTTGGTCGTTCGAGTAATCTCATTATTTAATGCGGCTATCACACTTGGTAATCTTGCAACCCATTCGCGAGATTTTTTATCTTGAATAAATTCCTTCGCGTATTGATATCCAAATAACCGCTCAGCAAGTGTTCGATTAAATCGTTCAACAATTGCCTGATAACGATGAATTGCAATGTGTCCTTGTCTGATTTTGACACTGTGTTGTTTCATCAACGATGATACTGGACCAAGAAATTCTTTGTCAGGATCAACCTGTAATAGTTGTGGCTATCGTAATGGTTCTCGTTGATAAATTCGTTTAAACGCATCGGCTACTTCAGATGATGTTTTCGTTGATAATGGTTTTGCCTCTTTATATCCACTTGCAACGTCAATGACAGTTAACGCGTATTTGTATGTTTTTCTACGTACAGTATCATGTGGTAAAAACAGAATATCTGCTTGATGAACTTCATTAGGAACACTAACATCGAAATACGCTTACTGAATTCGTTTCGGTGATGGTAGGTAAATTTGCCATATTGCTTGTTTGGATAACCACGCTTTAGCAGTATATTGCTTGACTTTTGCTGCATCAGCGAGTTTACTAATTGCTGCTTTACCCCTCCAATATCCCCTTGGACAATAATAAATTGATTCCATTTATAATTAATTACCAGCCCCTAATACGAGTTTACCTTTCATCGCAGATTTTACTAACCAATTAGCTAATGATTCTCTGATATTTTTATTTTTTATGGAATCTAGCGAATGAATCAACTTCAAATCTGCAATATGCCCATGTTGTAGATCTTTATTTTTATAAGCCACATCATGAACGTGACATGCTTTATCAATATCATTTATGGGATACTCACCTGGTTTTAGTTGATCTTGATTGTCAAGCCTGATATCAAGTCGAGTACCAGGACCACAATAATTATATCCTGGTAGATGTTTTTCTCCAGGGTATTTAGCCCATGGGGTTCCTGGGAAATTTGACATTAATTTAGCAATATCACCACCATCTTTTGTGGGTAAAAACGAAAACTTTTTTCTGTTACATACTGCACATCTTCCACCATATGCTATTCTCGCATTTTTTGTTGTAACCTTAAATAGATCGTTAGTTGGAGTTTAACTATGCAACGTAAACAATACAGATTCATATTATTTATATATGGATATAACTGATTTCTCAGCGACACGAAAACAAGAGCCAATTAAACACCATCCTGCGTTCGATCAGAATGATAATGATAATACTAGGTCCATCTGGATCGGATAAGACGCAATTATTACTTAATCTGATAATGAGATGGTTAAAGTGGGATAAATTGTATTTAGTAGCACCATCAGTTGATGATCAACGATGTTATGATGTACTTAAAGATTTCAATGAAAACGCAATATTACTGGACGAAGATAAGGATGTTATAGAGTTTATAACCGATATTGATGAAGCGCCGAGCGTTGATGTTTTAGACGGATTTATTAATAATTTATTTGTATACGATGATGTGATGCTGGACAAGCAATCAAACCCTGGCAGAATTTTTTCACGTGGCAGACATGAAAACACTGATGTGATTCATGTTACTCGGCGATACACACAAATACCAAAAGTAATCAGAGATAACTGTAATATTTTAGTTATGTTTAATGGAGTTGATACGCACAAGTTGCGAAATATTCATCAAACTTGGTGTAGCGGTGACATGGATATAATTAAATTTAGAAATTTCTTTTCACAAGCACAATCAACCCAGCACGGGTTTATAACAATAAATTTACATGATCCTAGAACAAGATATCGTATTGGACTTGATACAATTTTTGGATAAATTGATTATAACAATAAATTTACATGATCCTAGAACAATATATCGTATTGGACTTGATAAAATTTTTGGATAAATTGATAGCAGCAGAGGGGGCGGAGACCTCTGGTATGTAAACATAACTCTCGGTCAGGTTTGTAGTGACCTTATTTTTTTTTATTTCAGAAGAAGCTTATACTTTAAGCAAATTAGGTTTCAGACAAGTGTCTGTTCGCCCCCTCTGCTGCTCCTTTTGACCACAAACGTTTTCCTGCAAATAGAAATTTAAAAAGTATGATTTATTCTTATATTAGTATTAAACATTAAGATTGTGCGATTTATTCGACCTTTAAATGCACGGACGTGTTATTCCTTTGTGCTTTTTGATCATTATTCATGGAACCATATATAATCTTACGCATCTTTGTAAATAAATTGTTTATGAAAGATGGGGAGAAAAAACGAACAGAGTCATCGGGCCTTTCTTGACGTAGAAATGCGGCAATGGCATTCAGCGAATTCCCCGTGTTTTAAACTTTAATTTCTTGGTTTTTGCTGTTGTTGTGAATTTTCATGTAGAATTGCTAAACCGATACGATATTTGTAGATGCAACTGTGTCTATAGTTTTTCAATATATATATAAAAGCCATTGGTACAAGATATACTGCCAGTTGTTCGTAAGAAATGTGATGTGAATTCATGGAAAAGTTTACATTACTCATCTTCCACTTTCATGTTGTCGTGATGTGCATTATTTTATCAAATCGCGAATGATGCTGGTCTCTAGGACGTAATAAATATTTTTCCAAGGAAAACTTTTCAAAAATGGTTTAGTCATTTGAGTCCGGTTCTGATATTTGTTGTCATAGCGATGAATAGAACATCTTAAAATGCAGCAGCAAAGATAGCACGCGCCTCACAATTTTAAAGTATCTAATTCTATGTATTTATATATAATATTTTGCAAAAAGAGAAGAAGAAAAACAAACATACATTTTGCCGGCCAGAAAAAAGGTATATAGTCTTTTCGCGTCGCGTCCATTTGCTATATTGGAGTGGAATAAACGTTCTGAAGTTAATCTAAGATTATTAGTGCCATCCTTAAATTACTAAATGTAGGACTTATGGTCCTTAATATGGAACTCAATTTTCGATCGGTGAGATATTTTTCTTCATCTCTATTAAATCTTCCATAAAATCAAATTATAAAATCTTTTCGCCACACTAGCTTTCTGAATTAGCAACGTTTTTATTCCTGTTGTTTCTCAGTGACTGACACTTGTCTGTTCGCAGCAGATTAATCGAGGCTGAATTTAGCTTTTTCTCACCCTGCATTGTTATCTAATTAATTTGTTGCCCATAAACCTAGTTGTTTATACGAATTAATAGGGACACCTTCGACATTGATGGTCTTTCAATGGTTAAATGTAACATGTGTTGGCAATAAGTCACCCATCAAAATCCATGAAGTTTTAATTTGCAGTTTCGTAGATCCTATTCTGGGTTTTGTACAATTTTATAACGCTGAATAAAACATAAAAATGTATCCACTAGTCCAGCGAGTTATATAATTAAATGTAGTTTGGAAGTTCTATAATACAACGACTTGTACATTTAAATCATTAAAAGTGAAGCACAGCATTTTTATTTTATTTTCATGGAGACAGATACATGCATAGCAAATGCTTGGCGATAAGACAACAAGGTCTCAAAAGGTCCACACCCATAGCTCGGAAGCTCAAACTTCTAACTTATTTTCGTCTTATTTTCTGAATTAAGCTAAAGATAAACTTCATCACAGACAGAGCTTTATGGTTTAAAGCAGGTGTTCGACACTATCTGATGTCCAAATAATTATGTAAGTAAGAAAGGGTCCGGGTGTGAAGGGAAATTTTGAAAATACATGTACATATGACATTAAGAAACCGCAACATGATTAGTACAAATATTGTATCTTTTTATAATTGGTAAAGATTGCACATTAAGATTAAAAGTTGTTGAAAGTATTTACGTCAAGAAATTTCTTACTCCGTGTAGAATATCTTTGAACAAGTCTATCTTTTGAGTTTCTTTTATGGATAAAATTTTCGCTGGTATCTGGTCGTCAGTCTCAATAACAATTCATTAGTCAAGTAGGAACGTATTAAATTTATCATTTGGAAAATAATTCTCAGTAGATTTCTGTTTGAATTTGATGTAGGCATTTGTTTCGGGGCAGCGTTATTAAATTGAAGCGTATAAAAATAGAATTAAGTAAGCAGAAAATGTTTTGTTTACATTATAAAACTTATCACCTATGTGAGTACATATCTAACTTAAATATTGCACATTGATTGTTTGTAAACTGCACCAGGACAATAAAGTTGTCAGCAAGCTGCTTATTCTTAGGGGTAAAGAAGCAATTATACATTGAAACAGAGTTTTCAAAAATTCCATAAAAGAACAAAATCTGAGTAGGTACACTTAAGTTTAGAAGTTTCAGGATAGATGGAATAAGACCAGGATCTTTTATCCTCCTTTCGTTTTCTTTTAGGGTTTTCCTAGATTAAGTAAATGTAGCACAAAATGAAATCATAGAAGATATAAATTATTGTTGCGAAGAAATATATTTACATCGTCTCTCATTATGTCATGATTCCTTAAAGTGACACTCTTGATGCTGATGAATGCGGCAAAATTATCTATTCCTCAAATATTTAGGTAAAGAGAGTATTCAGCAGTGATGTGTCCAGTATGGAAATGCGGTAGCATAGCTGGAAGAAGGTCGGACTCATAATCCAAAGGTTGCAGGTCATACCCAACCTTGCCACCTCGAGTTAGCTCCAAATTTATTGATATCATACAGCCACCAATGTGTTAAAAGTGCCGTTTAAACAAACCAGCCAAAGAAACAGTTCTATTTCTACTAGGATTATATTAATTCTGTGCATCATCATTTTGAAATCATGAAAAGCGAATCACTTCAAAAGGCAATTTTTTCATGGTGTCTTTTGCAATGAAGTTGGTTGAAAACATGAAATACAATACCACGTAGTCTTTCCTTCAATCACTCTTCCTGCCTTTATAAGTCCGTCATTCATGCGGAAGATCTATATAAAATGAAAGGGGATTCTAAAGTCTCTCAGTCCTTCATAAGCCACAAGGTGTATATTAAAACAAATGAGTTGCGACATCCGTTAACAGCTCAGACTTCACTGTTGCAATATAAACACTCACAGGAATATTGGCACAAAGTGTACAGTTAAAACGACTAAGGTGCGACATCCGTTATCAGCTCAAACTTCACTGTTACAATATAAACACTCACAGGAATATTGGCACAAAGTGTACAGTTAAAACGACTAAGGTGCGACATCCGTTAACAGCTCAAACTTCACTGTTACAATATAAACACTCACAGGAATATTGGCACAAAGTGTACAGTTAAAACGACTAAGGTGCGACATCCATTAACAGCTCAGACTTCACTGTTACAATATAAACACTCACAGGAATATTGGCACAAAGTGTACAGTTAAAACGACTAAGGTGCGACATCCGTTATCAGCTCAAACTTCACTGTTACAATATAAACACTCACAGGAATATTGGCACAAAGTGTACAGTTAAAACGACTAAGGTGCGACATCCGTTAACAGCTCAGACTTCACTGTTACAACATAAACACTCACAGGAATATTGGCACAATGTGTACAGTTGAAACGACTAAGGTGCGACATCCGTTAACAGCTCAAACATCATTGTTATAACAGAAACACTCACAGAAATATTGGCAATTGTCTCAGTAGCAGAATTAAGGCAATGGCAGAATTTAGGAAATAACTTGGTTCTTTTTAAATGTCAGAAGAGTGACCTTTCTTCCGAAAGTACCCGAAGTACGGTCATATAACGTCGTCTACCCATTTTACATTAAAAGCGCATCTCAGTAGGAAAATGAAAATCACATTGATTTTTCGGATCATAATCTGGCAAGTGGAGGAGATGGATCATAATCGGGCAAGTGGAGGAGACGGATCATAATCGGGCAAGTGGAGGAGACGGATCATAATCGGGCACGTAAAGGAGACATAAATTACATGCAGCTATCTGGGTGTAATTTTTCTATAATAATAGAGGAATCTAAAAAGCCCAATCAAAGACAAATAAAATTTTGTATATAAAACGTGCACATTGAACAATTTACAATCTTGTAACTTATGCGCGTTATACGTTTTTATGCTTTCACGAATGGGATCATACTTGCTTTAGAGGGCATGATTTGCTGAGGTTGGCATTTATGAACACAAAGTACTTTTCAGTGAATGTTATTTTCTTTTATTAACTGCCTATCCCATCAAAAGTATTTATCACCTTCGCGTTTCTAACTGAAACACCTGCTTATAATGAAGTAATGGATGTATTATTGGGTCAATGTGTCAAAGTTCACCGATGAACTAAGTGGTTTATGTAAGTGCAGACTGGCAATTTATTAGGTGGGTTGAACATTGGCGGTACGAAAAGCGAGGTGAACATGACCGGAGCTGTAAATTTGGATCGGTGCTGAAAATAATCTAGCTGAATGGTAAAGTGTACCCCTTAGGTGATTTAATATAGAGGTTTCAAAATCATTGTTGAAAGTACTTAAATCAGTATCGCTTGAAGTGGAGTTTATTTAAAAGGGCTGCCGGTAGAATGTTTAAGAGGATATTCAAAGTCACGAGTAACAAAAGTCTCTCTCTCTCTCTCTCTCTCTCTCTCTCCCGCAGTACACAACTTAATTTACACTCTAATTACTAATGTGACAAACCATGATACCTAAACAATAACACACAATCAGTTCTTATATTTTTCAGTTATAATTCAAATAAATTTGCCGAAGTTTCTTAATCCGTCAGTATACCTACTACAGAACAATTCTTTAAACTTGAAAGCGTCGCTATTCCTATAAAAGCAAGGTTTAAGGTAAATACAGCTACTATTAATACAAATCAGCATACAATAGTCTAAGGGTCTGCTAGTATCACAAAGCAAACACAGTCTTTCTTCTCTAGGAACATTCAAATATCGACCACCTTCAAAATGTAATTTGTAATTAGAACAATAGCTAGCCTGTAAATTTAACAGGTAATTTTATGAAACAAAGTATACAAAAAATATTATACAGGTCATACCTTTCGAAGAATTCCAAATATCTGCATTCCATTTACATTTACGAAGGTCTTCAGCTATCTTTTCTGACTAGAATATGTATACTGAAACTCTCATCAATAAAATCAATGTGTTTGTGGTTATATCGTACAGACAGTATCTCACTTAGAATAGATGGGGCGATAAAGAACGAAACGTTTGGTTTGACTGCCTCTAAAAAAGTCTTATTTTAATTCTATTCAATCTAACCTTTATATATTAAAAGTGGATAACGACCAAGTTCACCATATGCCATACATTAAAGAGTACTTTTTTGACAACAGAAAATTATCACAGAAAATGTAGATGGACTCCAATAGTTCAATAGTTTCAAATTCAGAGCCTCACATCCAAAAAATATGATGAGACGATAGTGCGATCAAATAGTTTTAGATGTATATGGATGGGAATTTGTGTTCTCCACATTTCTGTCAAAATGTAAGCAAAAATAATCCAAGCAACAAATAACATACAAACTCTGTCTTGTACTATCGCGTTTCTAAACGAAGTAAATATTCGTGTTTCGAAACGTCTCAGTCGGAATAAGCATATTGCTTTCAACTGAATGATCTCTAAGATTAAATGAATTTAAATTAAATTACAACAAATATTAGAGTTATAATATTTGAATCGTTATTAACTTAGAGTTTCCTTAATTAACAATTAACAATATTCTTAAAATGCAGTCTAACTGTATTGAAGATCAACTGCACTCACAACAGAACAACCGTGTTGTAAAAGTTGCAATAATGTACTTCAAGACTGTCTACCTTTACACGTGTTTTGAAGCAAATACATTTTGTAAATCATTCAAGAAAACAGTACACAATACAGGAGATAAAGTTTGACTTTGTCTGACACCAAATATAGTGCAGAAGAGTTTGAACCTTCTGCTTTAAGTACAACACATGACTTGATATTTTCATATCTATTATCTACAATTGTTAAATTTTTATATCCTTTATATTATATGTCTAACAATTTCATGCATAAAATAATTCAGCCAAACGGAGTCAAAAGCTTTCTTCAACTAGTACATATTAATTTGTTTCTCTAAGTCTCAGAATTTCAATAACAGCGTTCAAATTAAAATGTAATCTTCATCAGAATTCCCTTTCCTGAAACCAGTTTGATTGTCTTCTAAAATAGTAATATCTTCAACATATCGCGAGGTCTACCATTAAGTATAAAAGTAAAATGTTCATCCATGCAATTAAGTTAAGTTATAAAGTTATAACGTATCAAGTTTGCTTAGACGTATATTCATTTATAATCCAGCGAACTTTTAGTTTCCAAACTTGTAATGGCTATAATGATCACCTTCGCTGTAATCACCAATGTTGAAGGATGGAATTCATAAATTTCATATTTTACCTTTTATATTACCTAACATATTTTAAATAGGTTATCTAGGGTTTGTCACTAAATGAACAAAATCCCTAGGTACTTGTCCCTGGGACGAACGAGTTGAAACAGTTTCTCGTCCCTGTCCTCAACACAGTGCATCTCTCCACTACACTGCGTATGAATCTGAAGAACTATATTTACCTGATTCATCCTTGATACATACATGGGTCAAAACCATGTAAATATTATGTTGTAATACATAAATGGGTCAAAACCATGGACATATTATGTTCTAATACACAAATGGGTCAAAACCATGGAAATATTATGTTCTAATACACAAATGGGTCAAAACCATGGAAATATTATGTTGTAATACATAAATGGGTCAAAACCATGGAAATATTATGTTCTAATGCATAAGTGGGTCAAAACCATGGAAATATTATGTTGTAATACATAAATGGGTCAAAACCATGGACATATTATGTTCTAATACACAAATGGGTCAAAACCATGTAAATATCATGTTGTAATACATAAATGGGTCAAAACCATGGACATATTATGTTCTAATACACAAATGGGTAAAAACCATGTAAATATTATGTTCTAATACACAAATGGGTCAAAACCATGGAAATATTATGTTGTAATACATAAATGGGTCAAAACCATGGAAATATTATGTTCTAATACACAAATGGGTCAAAACCATGGAAATATTATGTTCTAATACATAAGTGGGTCAAAACCATGTAAATATTATGTTCTAGTACACAAATGGGTCAAAACCGTGGAAATATTATGTTCTAATACATAAGTGGGTCAAAACCATGTAAATATTATGTTCTAATACACAAATGGGTCAAAACCATGGAAATATTATGTTCTAATACATAAGTGGGTCAAAACCATGGAAATATTATGTTGTAATACATAAATGGGTCAAAACCGTGGAAATATTATGTTCTAATACATAAGTGGGTCAAAACCATGTAAATATTATGTTCTAATACACAAATGGGTCAAAACCATGGAAATATTATGTTCAAATACATAGGTCATTTGATAAAGATATAATAAGACACAAGGTTTGCAACTCGCGAGATTGCAGTTCTACATATAGCTTTTAAGTTCTTGGTGGTATTCGCGTTTGAAGTGAAACCTTTGAGCTTTCTGGGTGTCATACTTTTTCTTTTTAATGACCTATCAACCAGCTTTATGGGTTAGTTATGGAAAATGTTAAGAGTCAAAAGAATGTCAAAAGTATGATTCTCCGCCTGGTCAGGTATTTAAACCCTTGCCTCTGATCACCAGTACCTTCAAGACCGTGAGGTTTTATTAACAGATTGTCAGGCCAATGTAAAGACGCCAACCTATATTTGTATAGCGTGAAATAACGGGCATTTAACATTATGCCTTTAGTTGGTCCATAGGTTTAACAATGTGTTCCTGTACGGAAACAATGTGAAGTCAACATTGCGCCAGTGCGGGTCTCTATGATTTCCAGGGAAATTAAACATGACGTCGTTCAGCCATATGCTAAACATTTGTGGACCTGTATGTGGATGAGGGAAATCGTGACATCTACTATCCAAGACACTGTTTTGAGCAGTTATCTACTATCTAGTACCCAGTTACCTTCTATCCAACACATGGTGATTTACTGACCAATTCCCTTTATCCACTATGAAAAACGCCGTAACCAAATCTCTGTTATGTACGATCCATCACCGAAAAATGTTCTATCCAACTTAGCACATTTACTATCCAAAACAACGTTGGGAGTAACCAAAACCATCTTTTATACTGCGCATACATATAAAATAAAAATTTAGATCCTTTATAAACAAAACTAACATACTTATCCTCATATAACTTCCTTATTATCCTCTTATAAAGAAAGCATGATCTCTTTCCCTCTATAACATGATCGCTTTCCCTCTATAATATGATCCCTTTCCCTCTATAAGATCCCTTTCCCTCTATAACATGATCCCTATCCCTCTATAACATGATCCCTTTCCCTATATAAGATCCTTTTCCCTCTATAGCATGATATCTTTCCCTCTATAAGATCCCTTTCCCTCTATAACATGATCCCTTTCCCTCTATAAGATCCCTTTCTCTCTATAACATGATCCCTTTTCCTCTATAACATGATCGCTTTCCCTCCATATTATGATCCCTCTCCCTCTATAACATGATCCCTTTCCCTCTATAAGATCCCTTTCTCTCTATAACATGATCCCTTTCCCTCTATAACATGATCGCTTTCCCTCCATATTATGATCCCGTTCCCTCTATAACATGATCCCTTTCCCTCTATAAGATCCCTTTCCCTTTATAAGATCCTTTTCCCTCTATAACATGATCTCTTTCCCTCTATAAGATCCCTTTCCCTCTATAACATGATCCCTTTCCCTCTATTACATGATCCCTTTCCCTCTATAACATCACCACCATCCCATTAAAAGAAAACTAACATCATTATACACGGTCACACATGGAGGGAAAGAAGAGAAAAAGGTATGGTGCGTATGTACTTGTTAAGAAAATCAATTTTAACCTTTAACATGTCTCTCACGGTGGGTAACGGCTGCAACTATCACTATCACTACGCGGAAAAGTAGTAAGGTTGTTACAGCTGATGTTCTCAAGTCCACGTTTAAAAAAACCTCAAAACCCCTCTACAGAGCCCGCTAGATTTATTGGAAAATAGATTCTACTCAAAAGATTTGCAAATTAATCCCTCCATTATACAATTTGCGTGTGTCTGTGCGTGTGTTTGTGCGTGTGTTTGTGCGTGTGATTGTACGTGTGTTTGTGCGTTTGTGCGTGTGATTGTGCGTGTGATTGTGCGTGTGATTGTACGTGTGATTGGCGTGTGATTGTGCGTGTGATTGTGCGTGTGTTTGTGCGTGTGATTGTGCGTGTGATTGTGAGTGTGATTGTATGTGTGATTGTGCGTGTGTTTGTGCGTGTGATTGTTCTCTGATTAATAATAATGACAGATCAGGACAAAGAGACACTTTCCTTTTTTTTGTTGTATATTTTCCTGAAAAAGTATCACAATGTAATCCGTAATGAATCTCAAATAATTAGGTTTGGCAGGTTTCAAATTGATGAGTAAATATAAATGAAGCAATTAAGTGGCATCGCCAGAAGAATAATTTAGCCTTGGTGTTACTAAGTGTTTTGTCAAAACTTGATATTGATGGTCATGTCTAAAAATAGTACATACTGTGCATTGAGACTGATGGTACGATGAACTTTACATTTTTGAAATAAAGTTTGAGTCGAGTTAATAATAATGACAGTACGATGATTTCATTTTCATGTAAACAAAAGTTAATTTCTTCTTCATCTTCTTCTAACAAGTCATCGACGATGACAAGAAATGTTTGACAAGAGTCAGACACCATCTATCGTCTTCACGAGCAATGTTGTCTACAGAAATATTGTCTGCAAATGAAATGGATTCTCCTTGACTTTAATGTGCAAGAGGTGAGCCAATCTTCGTAGCAACACACTACACTTTGTTGAGGACAATAGAAGAAAAGGTATTCTTATGTTAGTTAAAATTTGTAAAAAGTTTGGTTTTGCCTAAAGTTCTGGGTTTAGCAATTAACATTAGTAGGCGATGACAAATATACAGTGCCTCCCAGCTATGAAACAAACGACAAAAACATGACATTTTATACACTCTTAATTATTTTTATGGTACAAAACTATTTACATCTAGAAAAACACAGTGTATGCAAATATACATTTAGAAAACATATAATATTTTTACGAAAGTGGTACAAAATATTCACGTTTGAAAAACAATTTTTATGTTTACTTAAAAAACCCAATGTTTATGTTTTCTTTATTCGTCAGTCCAAGTGTTGAATTCAAGACATTTTCAGTCACGTACGTCCTTCCACTCGCAGTAATCTTTTAGATGTAACCAACGTTCGTCTTCGATATATGGGTGCTAACCTCCAAGTACATGCAACTACTGATGTCAAAGTAAAGGATACCGGTCTCCTTAAGACGGAATACAACTGTAAACTGACAATGGATGTCACGCAAGCAGCAATGATGACATTGTCAAACTAGTCGAGTTGTGCAAACTCGAGGACTTCATCGTATTCACCTAGATTAAATATTCACGTGTGATTTCCCCGTGTTTAATGTATTCTGTCTTTGTGAATATCAGACCTTGAGATAGTTTTCCCAACAAACAATTCAGCATGACTTTAGCAAACGATCGTCATCCTTTGTCCATTTCAACCTTTTTCAGTGTGATGTCTTCTAGGGATCGGTACCGTTGTTTGAATTCATCTTCATGAGATACCAATTAATATAGACACTGGCTGCTTGCTTTAATTTCCCTCATTGGTTAAATAGCCTAAAATAATCAGAGGCTCGAGTCGTGAATCTGTTGGAAATTTCCATGGTAGGAAATTGTCAAATTGTGTGCACTTTTAACAGACGGTAGTCCCGATAGAGTGTATAAAATAATTCGATACTCAACCACATTTCTGTCTAGGTGCATTTTTGGTCCTCGTGACAACAACATTAGTTTAGAAAATACATTTCAGCAAAGGGACGACACAAGGAAAGCACCAGTGTTCCGTGAAAATGATGAGTAAGACAAGATGGTAAACTCCGTCGGGGGCAAACAATTATATTGAATCAAACCTTCATAGTGGCAAATATATTCTACATCGATGTTTGTCAAAATGTCACTATGATAGGTAGGGAATCGGGCATATTTTCATATGCAATGCTGTGTTCTCCTTGATATTCGTCAACTTTGTACAGCAAGCTTTTAGTATTGGTTCGTTTTCCAAATAAACTGACAGTTTTTTTGTTGTTGTTATATTTGCAAACCGTCATGGTCGTAGTCATGAACGTCAGGCAAATGCGGGAGCACGAATCGTTGTTTGATTCGGTTTTCCAAAAAAGTGTGCTAAATGGTCTTTTGCCATTTCTTCATTCAAACTAATCGAATCGTGAAATTGTACTTTTCTCCATTTGTATGTACATTATTTTGGATCAGCTCACTGTGACTGTTGGAAATTCGGACCTTTGATTTTAATATATCAAACGAACTTGTCCGTCGTATCTCAAGAAGCTTCGAGTATTTACTATTTTGTATTCATGCCAGTTCCCCTTAAAATGTATCTCCTTTGCGCTGCAAGTGTCTCGGTGAGGTCTAAAATCAACTCTGCAAAATCAGTAGAAATACGAGAGATCGAAATATCTGTTCACGCCCCCACTCCCCGAATCATGCAAAAAATCCGAGAGTGATGACATAAAAATGCTTCAGTAAACGAGTTGTAAGCGCGATGACTCACATCAAATTTAGGAAGGTGAATTCTACTCTCTTGAGAACATTCAAAGTAAAACTAAGATAAAAGCCACAAGATGGTCCTGTTTCTTTTTCTTGTTATGGTAGTCATTCGAACATTTGTCGAGTTTGCTGTCATATCTCTAATATGACATTCATGAATCACCTCGACGAAGTAGCCACGAAAACGACATTGTTTAATTCTTGCATAAACATGAAATTATTTTGTTATTGGTACGAATATACTGTCAGCAAGTGGAACACACTGTCAATAATTAAAGAGCTCTTTTCTGTTTTGGATTTGTTTCATCATATGTCAGTCGTAGCATGCTGATATGACGAATGCCCACTTGCAGGGAAAAAATCGAATAATTTTTGTCCTTTAGGAATGCAATGTCTGTAGGTTAAACAGTCACGACATCTCTCTCTATAATTCATATATTGTCCCCGACTGTTAAATCCTTGGTCACCTTTGTCGCATTATTATCTGTGTCCCATAACTCCTGTGATGGTAGCATTTGCATCAAAAGTTCCTGGTGATAATAAATGTGAATGTATTTTTGTTTGGAAATTAGGTTCTTCAAACACGAGATCTCCACAACCGGAATGAGGGCACACTTTCAATGTACACCAAAAAAGCCATCACGAATTAAAGCTTTTGCATTTCAGGAATTCCATACACGTCTCTTAGGAGGAAATGCCTGCTCGTTCCAAAGAAGCCCTACTTCTGTCCGATCAACTAATGGTTTTCCATAATCGTTTCAGTCTGCTGTATATTTTTTACTCTGCACAAGTTCGAGTTACCACGATGGCCAAACACATTTGATCTTGATGGTTGTTAATATGGGCTATACTTTTATTGTTACTGGGAAACTAATCCACCGATATAACCATTTTGCATTTGCCTCTGTCCCTTACCGGTGAAAGGTGTGTCAAGTGAAGAGTAGCCTTTTACATCAGTCATATCAAACTAACCATCACATTACTGAACGTGTTGAAAATTGAGGAAGAGTTTTGTAAAGTTATTTCAGCAGGAGTACTAACTCGATCCAGACAAAAGATTTCAAACTGCAGTTAGTGACGGATATTCTCAGGCGATTTTGATCATTAGCTTTGTATTGTTTCAATTTCTCTAATACTGACTCCACTAAATATGTAATGAATACATTTGCTTTCTTTGCCTGGACTCGAGACGTGAAGTCTTTGCCTGGACTCGAGACGTGAAGTCTTTGCCTGGACTCGATACGTGAAGTCTTTGCCTGGACTCGAGACGTGAACTCTTTGTCTGGACTCGATACGTGAACTCTTTGAATTTTGTGATGTACGTGCAAGCAGATATTAATTTTTTCTGAAGTTACGTTTTGGATAGCTCGAATGTAAAAGTAATCGATAGGGGCTACATAACGACTTTCTTTCTTTGACTCCCTCGGTCTTTTGAGGTTTCAGGTGGATCATAATCAATCATGTATTCTGAAAAATTGTTTGGGCGACCTTCTGTTCATACTATACGAGATGACACAGACCTTCCATAGACTCGTGCAATTCAGTCTGTAAAAATGGAAGAAATACGACTGATGACTCTTGTGCTTAATTACAGCCATTGCAAAATACACTTCCATGAGGACTTCGCACTACTCTTTCTCACGCGATCACAGGTAAGGCACTGATTATATTTGTCAAGAGGAAGGACCAAAGGCTGCATAATGTCTACAAAGCCAAATAAAACAAACCTTCAAGACAGGAGAAAAGCAAGATAATAGTGCATGTACCTGTTATCCAAGTTAAGAAAAGGATACTGGTCATCGGATTGTTCCAAGATAATAGTGCATGTACCTGTTATCCAAGTCAAGAAAAGGATACTGGTCATCGGATTGTTCCAAGATAATAGTGCATATACCTGTTATCCAAGTCAAGAAAAGGATACTGGTCATCGGATTGTTCCAAGATAATAGTGCATGTACCTGTTATCCAAGTCAAGGAAAAGGATACCTGTCATCGGATTGTTCCAAGAAAATGAGAATAAGGACAAGAAGTGTTTAGAAGCAAAAGTAGAAGATGAATCCATTATCGGGACGAAATAAAAATAGGCATGACGAGTAGTCGAAACAGATGAAGAGCTAATTCCAGTAAGAAAATTTAAAGGAAACACAGCAACTTGAAGAAAATTTGACTTTGTGACGTGTTTTGAAAATTCATTGTGATGTTTATATGTGCGAACATACATGTGTCTTTGTTTTGAATTATTTCTTCTAGCATACACACACAGACACAGACAGACACACAAACACAGACACACACACACACACACACACACACACACGAGGATTTGGTGCTTGATTAATTTGGCAAATTTGTATGCAGTATATCTCTGTCAAGAGGTATAGGCAGGTTCTGAAAACGGCCGTTAGGTTTTGAAACAATTATGAACCTAGCAACATCAGCTGTTAACTGT
Organism: Sinohyriopsis cumingii; assembly: GCA_028554795.2. Classification (NCBI taxonomy): domain Eukaryota; kingdom Metazoa; phylum Mollusca; class Bivalvia; order Unionida; family Unionidae; genus Sinohyriopsis; species Sinohyriopsis cumingii. Next base: position 1,206,670 of record CM068825.1, on the reverse strand, counting down.
CTTGCACATTTTTCGCATCGACATTGCTATAGTGGTAGTGATAGTTGCATCTGCTTCCCACCCCGAGATCAAGATCAACATGTTAAAAAAATTCTTGCCAAACACACACATTTCACGTAAGATGAATACAGCTTTGCAGTTTTTAAACGCGAACAGAACATCTGACTTTCTCTCTGTCAATCTTTGGTTTTGCACAAACAAATTCTGTCAAAGTTTGATGAAAATGTAGTAGAAATATAGCTTTACAAAATGTTGCGTATCATTTCAAATTTTTTTCTTAAAATCACAGACACTTCAGAGACATGTAGGATAAATGTAGTTTTTGCAGTTTCAAAAAACACAAGATGAAAAGGTCACAATCTTACAGTAAATCCTTTGCTTCACGCCAAAATTCCGACTTAGTTGGATAATGTAGTCAATTTAACTCTTTCCTCGTTTCGTAGATAACATTTCACTAGGTTTACGAAAACAAAATTGCAACCAATGAACTGATATCGGAGAAGGTTGGTAAACTCTGTAACAAGAGAACCGGGTGGAAGTTCGGATTTACAACAGAACACTTTTGATGGTAATCGAAATACAATGTTTAATTACGAATGACTTGAATGAGGAAAGAATTACGATTAATACGTGCGTATAATATCCAAATATTGGATCAATTAACATAATCCGCACAAACTAAATAATGGAAATACAAATAAATGACCTTACACAGTACAAGGACAAGGGGTGAATGATTCACACTGATTTCAAAACGAAAGAATGACGTGTTTTAGATAGTAAAACTGTGTTATTTTACTCTTGTAGTAATAATGTATTCACTCAAATAGTGAAAATGATGAAAACAAAGGGACAGATGTACAAAATATCTTTACAGTCCCATAAGCACACTGGGTATTTCAAACCCCAAAGATTAGCCCACGGCTAATAGATTACATGTATGGAGTTACACACTCCATCACCACCACACTTGGCTACCAGTCACACTGCTCAGTCAAGCAGTCAGTATTCCAGGTTGGTCAATCAAGCAATCAGCGCCCAACAATCTCGGTCAGCAACGCCTGACCACCTGCTTATCGACCAGCAACACTGTTTACTCAACTCTGCCGGCTGCTATGGTTCAGCTTCACAGCTGCTATGGTCAACTTCTATGATTAGCTCTGCAGCTGGTACCACGTCGACTCAGATCACTCCGATAACTCTGATCACTCTGGTCAGTTATACAGCTGAGACTCCGATCACTCTGGTCCGCTGAAAATACATCAAACACCATGTACTATGCATGACACGGGCATATACGATAAAACGTAATGACGTTATATACGGTTAGCTACACAGATTACATTATCGGCACAAAAATTACAGAACATTTCACAGGTTCAGAAGTGAACCTAACCGTGCCCGACAAGAATCCTACGGTACAATACGTTTCTTAAAAATGCAACTTTATATATAGCTAGTATAAATCTCTTGCTAAGTCACAAACAAGAATAAAAATATCTGCATCATAATACATAAGCCGAAGCTACATAAAAATATATTCAAAAATAAACGTGTTAGTACAATTGTTATAACTTATACACAAGAAATAAATAACTCACATACCTCTACAGCAGAAGATGTGCAAGTTTTTAAAGTAGACCGCCCACTGACAAGACTTTCCATAATGTAAACATTTTGACCTACGATGAGGTATTTATACACAGACGATGCCGCAATACATCGTCTGTGCGCGAGACATATTCGGCTCTTCCCATCAAAAGCATTTTGTAAGTGCGGCATAGGATGAACCGAACTCACTATTTCGAACTCTTTGTACAATATACATAAATCACCCTCGGGTATCGTTGTACACAAAAAAACGAAACCCGAGTACATGTATTTATAAAATAAAAGAATGATAAATACAAAATCTAGGGCGGCAAAAAGTAAATTTGGAACACAGTGGAGAACAAAATTAGCCTAATAAAACATTGACATTGCAACACACTTTCTGTCTATGTTTAACAACCGAAAATGTATAGCTGTTTAGTGAGAGAATGCAATATAGGACGGTAGAAACAAAAATCAGTATTTCAAATTCTAAATGCTCTTGCGTGTCTGTTTGTTCTTATCATGTTTAATATCTATAGAAGCCCATGCTTGTGAATATGTGTAAGCACTCCTACTACCCTATCTTTTCCTTTTCGTTCACTCCATGGATGATAGTGAATCAATACGTTTGTCCATGTGTGTCAACACTTCTAGTCTTTGTCTTATTTCATTCAGTCTTGATAGAGTATAAGCAAGTTGTGTGTGTGTGAATAATAATAAGTTGTGTGTGTGTGTGTGTGTGTGTATGTGTGTATTCCTACCGTTTTATCTTCTCTTGCATTTTACTGGTAGGGTTACATGACTTATAAGAGAGGTCAATGGTTATGGAAGGGATGGAAAGAAGATATAGGGATAAGTAAGTTAAGTTTTGTCTGTATTATTTGAATTTTATTTTGTTTGTCACCTCATAAGGTGTGTTGGACCGTAAATGTAGGATATTGGATAGCAAATGTGGGGGTGATCAATAACAAAGGACTTTGATTTGGTCAACCAATTGGCGTATTGGATTAAAGATAACGGATGTAGGATAACAGACTACTGGGTGTTGGATATTAGTTAACTTGATGCTGGATGGCGGATAACTGCTCCAAACAGCGTGCTTGATAGGTGTTTCGTTTGCCTTTATCACAATACAGGTCCACACTGTTAAGTCTAGGGATTAACGATTTAATGTTAAATTCCCATGTATATATATATATATATATATATATATATATATATATATATATATATATATATATATACCGTTAGACGCCCCTATGAAACAATGACATAATTATTAACTTCAGCAAATAATTCCATTATTTACGGATCATTAATTCAGTTACATTCACTATATCGGTGAAATTTGCAAATTCCATAAAAACTTAAAAGCTATTAACAAATTTGCCTACCCATAAAAAATTGATTACATCTCTATCTTTCTTCTCCTATTGTTTAGACTAATTTATACATTGCATTAATGCTTTAAATGTGAGTATTTACTTATTTACATATTCTTCTTCGCAAACGCTACTTATATTACAAAATCTTAAAAATAAGCTGACATTTTAATTGATTGACAATGTTCTATTATAGGAAGTACTATTTAAATTTTCAAGAAAAGGAAAGCGAGATAGTAATGCTTATAATTGTACCTCTTTTAGTTTGTGATTACGTATGTAAACAGCAAAACAATAAAATAGGTGATTTTCCTATTACCTGGTCATTACGTATGTAAACAGCAAAACAATAAAATAGGTGATTTTCCTATTACCTGGTCATTACGTATGTAAACAGCAAAACAAGAAAATATGTGATTTTCCTATTACCTGGTCATTATGTTTCTAAACAGCAAAACAATAAAATAGGTGATTTTCATCCTGGTCATTTCGGTCCCTTTTCATTGACATTTAATTTCTTAAATTTCCGAAATCCTCTGTAGGCTAATATTTCACAATTCTTTGCTCCATTTAAATTAAATGGACAGTAATTCCTCAATTTTGCTCCGTGGTACTTTTTCAGAAATAAGGACCTTAATTTTGAGACACGTGTCCTGATGAATGTGTAGTTTTTGTTTTACTTTCATTCTGATGCAGCTGGGATTTTTTGGGAGTATTTTTAGATTACACATTCGAAAATGTGTTGGGAGACAAAGTTAATTTATAGTAAAAAAGAAACACGGAAGTGTTTGCCGCATATCGTATTCTCGTGTCACGCAAATGTAGAATCGGTACCTTAATGGCGGTCACGTATAGTGACACGAAGCGAACAGATGCAGGTAAATATGGAAGAACTGTCCACTGGAAAAGCCTGTACATCATATCAAAAACCAATTCAGGGATTGGCAGCTGGAGGTCATGGAATCAGAGACTCACATTACTGAGAACCGTTATTGTAATCAACGCAAATATATTTAAATAATTTTGACATGAACTTGATGGAAATTGTGGCAAAATATTTTGAAATGAATATGACAGACATATTCCAGTCTTACGGTATAAATTCTTTTACACTGATTATCAACACAGGCTTGAATCCTTCTCATTAATTCTCAATTTATCGAGTCTGAAATACCCCTCCCCTGAGAAAACGTAACAAATTAACATAGTCATATTTTCATTAAATAGCAAAAATGATTAATAATTATTTCATTTTTTAATCTGTGTAGAAGCCAGTAGAAGTAAAAGATTTGTTGAGATAGATGAGTTTTGAAGATAAGCATTTGAACCACATAAATTATACACACAATTTTCACCCTTGTGACAGTTGTACGGAATGCTGAATACATTTTGGCACGTGTTTCTGACTTAATATCTCTTAACGAAACTGAGATGAGTATAATATTGTCAGCTACATGTGTATTTCCCAGGTGATGGGACCCCCACCTGGTGAGACCTCCTACGTAGTCTCTTACATATTCAGAGGGAATCCTATCCCTTGCCTATGTGTTTTTTTAAATACATATGTGTTCCTCTATTTATCCATCTGCTTGTGTCTGAATAGTACAAAATCGAGTAGAAATATTTTCATTTTTATAATCATGACCTTGGTATTGATTGAAATAAGCGTGAATGGATCAGAAACGTGGAAATATTGAAATTCATACCAGCCAATCAAATAAGAGCAAGCAAGGCCTCAAGAATGACAAATTTTGACTGGTTTGGTTTGGCACATCTGTGGCTATTGAAGTAAAAGGTCTTGCCCATTGACACAGCATGGTAGCCGACCCATATTAATCCGATACTAGAATTAAAAATCCGCCCATCTGTTTGCGAATCTTGCTCTCGAATCGCTACTCCCCCGCGGTTCTCGACAACGTATGAAGGAATTCAGAAGGTAACATTAAACCATTTTCAGATGATGTCATCAGCGGGAATATTGGAGAACGTCTGATATAATTGATTGGCTGTTATGAAGGGTGTTTGATAATTGAATGAAAATCACAAGAAAATATAATGAAAATACTTCAGTGATTTTTAGTTCCTGTAATGTTTTGTTTTGTGCGAATTTCATCTTATTTAAAAAGGCAAATTTTATGACCGCGCGGGTTAAACATGTCTGCTAATGATCTTAGCTAATGGGTTGAAAATAGGCTTTAGTATACATAAATAGATTATACAGCAAAACAGTTACAGTGTAATTAGGAAACAGATAACGGTTTATTCTTCTTGGATTCATCATTGTGAGTTAATACACAACGCGGTCAGTTATTATAGGCAATTCCACAGATGTTTCCGTAAAACAAATGAATGGTTTGACATTACATCATTACACTGACGCTTGCACTGAAATCCGTTTCTGGTGAAAATGGAAAGTTAAAAGTATAAAGCATTTCTGTATGCATCAACGACTCAACTCTTGCTTATGCGAACGGTGCCTTAAAATCAGACCCAACTCATATGAAAACTAAATTATATTTGGACTAACATACTCCTATAATAATTGAAAATAGTTCAGAAAGTAACATAATACCTGTCATACCCACAATGCTTTGAAACAATGGCACTGATTCGTTCAAGAACTTCCGCTGCATATATAGTCGTCTGTTTAAAGTCATATTTCTAAGCTGCAATGATGTGTGCTAAACCTTTAGGAACTTTACAAGTAAAGGTTGGTAGTTATTATTCTTAGTTTGGAATTTGTTTTCAGAATATCTGGAATATGTATAGGCTTGATCAGTTTCAAATGTAATTTAAAATGTCGTGAAGAAGAAGAAACAATAAATTTTATTGTTTAAAATCGTCTTTGGTTTCTCTGAAGACTGTCATATGAAGCAATCATAATTGTTTAAAATAAATCACACAGCTGATCCCCCACATTTTCCGTTCTAAACGTAACGGATCGTATCAAGAGATTTAGACGTACCAAGCAACTTCCATACATTATTTACTCAGCATGTATCCCTGATAATCTAATGCAATGACGTAAATTTGTTGGCACACAACATATTCCACTTTTGAACCTTCGTCTGATCCTCTGATATCGTTGTATAAACAAGATGAGGCAGTGCTGAGTAAATTAAATTGTTTGTTCTTTTGGGTTTCGATAAAGTCAGCGGGAGATTTTGATAGATGCTTGATTCTATCAGCAAATATTTGGACTCGCTTCAACAGAGATAAGAAGAAAACATTGAGTTGAGGATGGTTGTCAAAGCACCTGTTGAATAAAATTTCTAGTTTCATTTTGAGTTCATTTTATATTAATACGTTCACAAAGGGGATTGAATGAGCAGGAAAATAGCATAGGATACAGTCTGTGTAAGACGCAATATGATTACACTGAAACCTATATTATACTGTGTTTTTCTTTGTTGCTTTTTCATGTGTTCACGAACATAAGAAACTTCAAAGAATGCGGGAAGATTATCGATAAATGCACATCTTTCGCGTCAAACACGCACGAACCCAGCTGACAACCTCTTTAAAAGTTAGAACTTAAATCTTGCGGCCGCTACATTTTTAACTCTATAAACTATGAGAAAAAGCTTGTTATTATATAGGCAAATGAGATGACCGTTTTTACATAGGCAAATGAGATGACCGTTTTTACATAGGCAAATGAGATGACCGTTTTTGCATAGGCAAATGAGATGACAGTTATTACATAGGCAAATGAAATGACCGTTTTTACACAGGCAAATGAGATGACCGTTTTTACATAGTCAAATGAGATGACCGTTTTTACTTAGGCAAATGAGATGACCGTTATTACATAGGCAAATGAGATGACCGTTTTTATACAGGCAAATGAGATGACTGTTTTTACATAGGCAAATGAGATGACCGTTTTTACACAGGCAATGAGATGAACGAATATGGTAATATTTCTAGGTTGGTCCAGCATTGTAAGTCTATATTGTCAAGCAAATTGTTTGCTAAAAAGTCTCTAAATATGTTCCTTATTTCCAATATATGCATTTAAGTAAATACTTTTCAGTTTCAGTTCATCGGATGCTTTTATTTTATTGTAGAATCTCAATTTAATATGATATTTATTCCCTTAAATAATCAAAAACAAAGGAAGAAACAAACAAAAATAGATGGAGTTTTTCACAGGTTTGCTTATATAATCATACGACAAGCCACAACAGAACAATCCTGGCAAACTGTCAAGCAAACCTGCCAAAATGTCCAGAAGAATCGCGTTTCATTTACAAACTTCTGATTGCCTTGAAAGATTTTTCATAAACGTGGAAAACTACAATCACTCATTCTAATCCCCATATTTTAGCCAGCAATATCCACTCAAACATCCGTTTATCCATAGATCCTCTATCTAATTTATGTCGTCACCAGATACAGCTCTCAGCCATGTAATGTCTGTCTGGTTCCATGTGATTGGTGAAAACAAAGCTTTTGCAAAAAGATATGGAACAAAAATAATTCCCTTGCACCGAGAATCTGATACTGCACGAACATAATCTCGAAGCAAGTTCAAACTTCACCATATTATCTCGCCTGATTAATGAAGGCAAAGTCATTATCCTTGATTGACTGACTTGTTACGATGGTTGTTGTCTTTCTCGGTAACAAAACAAGGCGCAGTAAGATTGATTTTATTAGTGGTGACGCGGAAGTCTGATGAAAGAGTTATTTCTGATGTAAAGTTCCACATTTACTGTACTCTTTTTGGTTGACTTAAAGTCTAACCCATCATGGCAATGACGTAACAGTCTGATCGCGAAAGCGTTTCTACTGTGGTGATATTTAACATTTAAACTTATTCATTTTTCTGGAAAAAGGTTTAATTAGTGTGCAAAACATTGTTTTGCAATCTTGGGCCAGTTCTTTGCGAATGGTATATGAATCATCATCATCATTATCATTTTCCTTACAGTAATGAGAATTCAAGAATAAGTAGAGATTTATAGAGGATATCTTCATTTTTGGAGATGATACAAGAAAATATATGCCATGAGTGGCAAATGCTATCACTTCATGAGTGAAATATTATATGATATCTACTAAAAACAACTTAGATTTTGTTTTCATTATATATTTTTTAAGTCAAAAACCGTCGATTTTCGTGGATATGTTTCTCCATTTCATGCCAGTGCGATTATCGGCTGAAGTACTACATTGATAGAAAGAAGTTCCGAAATTTTATAATCATTCTAGGACAGCGACTTTTTACAAATTTATCGTATAAATATAATGATTCATAAAGTAAACATCGTTGAGTAGGACGTATCATTGGAACATCTTTAGACGAAACATTTTAATCATTGTGAGTTTACTTCTGAGGATGTCTGTTCTTTATTGTGTTCATACCTGCAGTCAAACATGAATAACTTTGGATCTGGCAAGCTTGCAGCCTAGTCCAGTAACAAACGCTGCACCCAAAATTTGGGTTGTGACTTAAATTTGGTTTGCAGTCAACGCTCATCAGATTTCACCATCGTTTTCAGACATGATTTTGAGTGTGTTGAGAATCCTTACTTAAACAATGTTATATGTATATTTAATAAAGAGTGTTTGCTTTTCTTGGCCCATCTCTACCCCACCCCCCAAAAAAAAAAATATGTGTCCATTTGTCGTGGAGTGTAAAAGGAATAGTATACTGTATGAGTGACATAGCAACAGTACATGCATATTCAATATTCTCCAGGGTTGCTAGGTACTGGTTAGCACAATCATGTACACATATGGATGTGAGAATGAGAACACGTGTACGAAACTGAGAAACACGGTAATACACACACAGGCGTTTACGAAGAAAATACTAGATCAAGCGCCTCTTTTATATTGGTTTCAGGAAACGATACTGTTACAGAGACCTTATCGTGCAATTTTATCATGGCCGAGGGCAATAAAGAAAAATAAAGATAAATAAAGGTAAATAAAGGTAAATAAAGATAATTAAAGGAAATTAATTACTTAATTTCATTTGAAACCACTTCTTTCAAGAGCGTTGCTAGGTTATATAAGTATATTCATGACATATACAGCAGCAGGGATGGCGAATCCTACAAGTTTTTAGACAAAGGGAGGGCGAAATAAGCCCTTTATAAAACCGCGATGACGCTTGTGCGTAAACGTAATTGTCGCCGTCGTTGCTGCCCTTTTGTTGTCGTTGCCCTCCCTGCTGCTTTCTGCGTCCCTTTTCGAAAACTAGGGTCTTTATCGAGGCACCATTTGCGCGTCTGTTGTCATAAATTAAAAATTTAAGTTAACAATAATGGCCAACATAGGAGAAGCACATTCCGCTAGATTAGCTCGAGAGCGACTAGAAGCAATAAAAAGTTTTCTTCCCGTAAGAGATTCTGTCAAACAAAAACTTCAAGAACGACAAGAAGCACAAGCTGAATTTGCAACGGGTACAGAACAATTATTTAAACCCGTTACGACAGCTACCTTGTTATCTACGGAGATCACAAGAAGGGCTCTACTAGGAGACGACAAGGGGGTTGGTATTCTTCCAACGCTAAAAGAAGCTCTTGTACAAGCTGAAAAGACTGCTAAAAGAACCAAACAAACAAAAGGTGTTTTACGAGATCTTCCGATGGAAATCGCTACAGCTCAGTATTCACCCCCTGTCGAAGAAGGCACTGAAGTCGCTGCTCCCCGACCAGCAAAAAAAACGTGTTGAACTGACTGCAAAATTTGATCCGGTTTTTATTAAAGTTCTTAAGCAAACACCAGAAGCAAAATTACCTGAATTTATTTTAGCAAGTGTATATAACAAAGACAAAGTCTTAGATCCAAAACATGCCTCCGTGACTGATGAAAATTTTGTTAAATGGGCATATCGTGTATACTACGACAAAAAAACCGGTCAAAACTAACGATCTAAATATGCAAGACTTGTAAAGGAAATAAAAGCGCTCGACAGAGCTAGATATCCACAAGAGCCTCCACCTGCCTACTCGCCGCCACAGATAGAAGAAAAACAACCTCTTTCACCACAGGAGCCTTCCTATCAACTTCCTCCGCCACAGCAACAGATAGAAAGAGAACAACGACAGTCTAAATCCATTCTTGATTAGATGCTAGACTCACCTGCGTCATTTTATACCGATAAAACTCTTGAATTTATTAAAAATCGAAATAATTTAAAATATCTTATTACACATGGTTATAATGACAGGGAAACTTTCGGAAAAATCCTAAACTCATGAAAGACCTTAATCCTGGGAGGTGGATGTCTACATTGTATTTTGCTTCCAAGGGATCTTCGGTTGACCCACAGGATACTGAATACAAAGAATTCAAAAAAGATGTCGAACAAGAATCTAAGGAAAGGAAGGCTGAACAAAAATCTGAAAAAAACTGGCAGTGGTTTGGGAATTACTTGTCCTGATAATATCATTAATGATGTATCACGGCTAGAAGTTCTCATCGGAGGAAAGCGAGTTGGAAATAACTCGCCAGAAATAATTAATGAAGCGGCTGATATCTGTCAGCGATTATTTCAAGGTGGTATTATGGATACTAACATCCACCGAGAACTTATTGATGAACTTGTTGACAGCGACTAGTTAAATAAATAACTAATTAAATAAAATGATCGTACACAATTCTCATCGTAGACCAGTCATGATCAGAGTTGTAAACTCACGAGTACCCGTATACAGGACGACGTATGGAAATGGATTCGGTGATGTTGTTCGGGGTTTATTCACGAGGATGGCTCCTAAAGCAATACCGATCGTAAAACAATTATCGATGAAAGCTATTGACGTTATTAAAGATAAAGCTACTGGCGCTGTTGGTAGCGCTGCCGGTAAAGCATTCTTGACAATTAAGGATAGACTAGCACGATCAATACGCAAACCTCAAAGAAGTTCGCCGGTAAAATTACCAGCCACCGCAGGCATGCCTGTAAATGTCAGTAAAGTAATAAATGAAACTGCAAATCAGAAACTAGCAGCGCTGATAAATCAAGGGGCTGAACAAATAAACACAAGTCTGGTGGCGGGAAGTGGTCTTCGTTTAAGACGATAACTTTTATAATAAAATGTTTAAACGGGAATCCGACCCAGCATTCGACATAGACGAATCGGTCCTTAAAATGAATCAGTGCGTGATTATCAGTATTATTCTTATGACGCACGAGAACCAAATAAACAAGGACGAATTGAATTACAGGTTCAGGATACAAGTAGATATTTTTTACCTGCTGAAGCATTTGTTGAAGTAGAAGGTGAAATTATAAAAACAGATGATACAGTATACGGACCTGAGGTTACAATCGGTTTTGTCAATAACGGGATTATGGCCTTGTTTAGTAGCGCCACATATATGATTGACGGAAAAAAAATTGAGTCAATTGAAAATGATGTCGATGTTGCTACAACAATAATTGGTCTAGCAAGATATTCTGATGATTATACAAGATCAGCTGGTCCATCAATGATGTTTGCCAAGGACACTTCTGATTTTCCTAACAGTGATCAGTACAATATTAGACGACCTAAAAGACACTCTGCCACTGCCGATGACGCTGATGTGGCGCCGGTGGTTCATGGTGCTAATACAGAATTTAATTTAGGTTTCGCTACACGTAAACTAATGTTGAAAGGTGATCGTAGAAATTTTTCTTGTGCGATTCCATTATCCCATAACTTTGGATTTTGCAGAGATGTCAGAAAGGTAATTTTTAGAGCAAAACATACGGTTGTACTTGTTAGAAAAAATGATGACAATGATGCTTTATGGCGACTTGGAGGTGATGATAGTAAAGTAGAAATAAAAAAAAACTATCACTGTGGATGCCGGTAATGACTCTGCCAATTGCTGAAGAACAGCGACTGCTTTCTTTTATGGATCAAGGTGGTAAATTGTTGTTATCGTGGTTTACAACAACCACAGATAGTATTCAGAGTAAAAATAATGGTTTATTTACATGGCATATAGCATCACAGCAGGGGGTTTCCGCACCGCGATATATTTTTATTGCTCTTCAAGATGTTACACGAAGAACACAAACACGGAGTCACATGATATTTGACAAACTCGGTGTCTCAAAAATTTCTTTAAGAATAAACGGGCATCAAGAACCATCTGAGAACATACTGTTAAATTTTGATAATAATCATGTTGCACGTGCATATCAACGCTTGACGAAATATCTAGGGCGTGATCTAAATATTGATACTGGTTTGCAAATATCACAATTGGATTTTATAAATTATTATCCAATCTATTACTTCTCACTAGAGCATCTTGATTTAACTAGACAGTCTGTCGTTGATGTGCACTTTCGGGATAATGTGACAAGAGGAGCTATAGCTAATTACAGAGCAATCGCTGTTATACTTTCTGATAGAACAATGTTAATGGAAGGTGCTGGCGGCCGAATGAGATTCGTTGATGCACCAGTGGAAAACATGTAATGTTTTCAAAAACATGTAGACATTATTTTAATAATGTGTAGACAATTAGATCAATCTCATATTAAATAAATGTCATATAGTCACGTTAATGTCACTCTGACTCCTGGTCAGGCGAAAAAATTACAATCGAAAAACGCGAGCACATGTGGGGCAACGATAACACAAAAAATGATCAAATTACTGGCGGTCCAAACAAATTATCGCTGACTAAAACACAACTTAATCATTTCAATAAAGCAAAGCAAGCGAAAACTGGGGTTCAGCTTAGTTTTGCTCCTAAAGCTATCAAGGATATTGTTAAAACCGATGGAATATTTCCTCTTCTCGCCGCGATACCAGTACTGATAGCTGCTGCCGCCCCAGCCGTCGCTAAGGCCGCCGCGTTAGGAACTGTTGGAACAGCTGCTGAAATAGGATTAAAGAAAGCAACTGGAAAAGGATACAAAAAAAAAGGACGCGGCCTAAGACTTCCAGGAACTCCGCCCTCATGGTACCCAAAACGGTTCTAGGTTTCACACCAATGTCAAATTTTGATTTACTCGATGTTGTTAAACAATTAAATACAAAAAATTTCAGAGGTGTCTTTATGCGAGATCAGCTACCAGCACAACCGAATAATCCGGAAACCGGAATTATAAATCTCGATAACAGTAACGGTCCAGGAACTCACTGGGTTGCTTACGCGATCGATCCGCGTGGAATTATCTATTTCGATTCGTATGGGTTAGCACCGCCAGTTGAATTTCTAAAATATACAAAAAACATCCCATCGAAAGTTTGGTACTCAGCACTACCAACACAAACACTGATCGATCCTCCGATATGTGGTCGTGAAGTATTAAATGTCCTCGATGCGATATCAGCGTCAACCAAACCACCTCACAAACTCGTTCATGAGTATACCGCGGGTCGATTTAAATAATCGTCAAATAATAATGGTTGATATCTACAGAGATCTCTTCTCAACAGAAAAGTGAAGCGCACCGATATAGACCTATCAAAATATGCGACCAAAGATGAAATCGATAATCTTTTAAGTCTGACCGGGATAGATCCAGAAGAGGTTGTTATTTTTCAGGACCGACACGGAAAACTAAAAACCAGCGATATGAAATGGCATGAAATAATTCGTAGGGTTATTGGAGCTACTCCGGGTAACATCCCTGTGTTCACTGAGAGCGGAAGAATCAGAGATTCGCTGATATCAATTGCGGCGTTAAGAGATGATACGCAGAAAGATGCAGGGGAACGCGTAAAAAGACTGGCGATACAATGACAGGTGAACTCAGCATGAACGGTAACAAAATAGTGGTTTTAAGAGATCCAACATTCCCGGAAGATGCCGCGACGAACAATTATGTTGACACCGTTGACGGTAAATTATCCACGTTGCGGGCCGAGTATGATGTTCATGTTAACGCGTTTACAAATCTCCGTAGAAACTTTAGAAAAATTAATGAAACAGCAGAGGAATTCTTTGGCACTCCTCCCGTCATAGATATGAAACTTTCTGATATCAAAACTAACATTGGCACGATCAAACAAACACAGCAAGATATCGTAAGTGGGATTCCTGAGATCGTTAACAAAACCAGTTTGATTAAAATCCCATCTGGAGTAACTGCCGGGCATATTACCAACATAGTATACAGAGTCTCATCTGGATCTGCAACATGGTCTAAACAAAATAATACTATCAAATATACAGCAACAGTCACTGGAGTGTACAGGCTGTCTGTGTTCAGTGCCGCTAAATTTGAAATTTTCACAACATATCCCTGGCGACATTCCACTGACAAGCTTTTCGGGGTTGTAACTATCATATTAAACAAGGGAACCGAAGAAACATTTATACTGGAATCCGCCGACAAGAAATTACCCGCAACATCTTGCTGGTGGTGTTTGGAATTTGTAGCTGAAACACCTCAATTGGTTACTGTGTAAAATAATAAAATGATGTCAGATGCTCAGCAATATAGATACGATCAAATACGCGAATGGCAATCAGAGTTAAAAAATACCATTAACGAATGCACAATAAAAGTAAAAAAATACAAGCGACGTGTAATTATCCTTGACACAATAGTGTATTCAGTATCCGCGATAGTTGCATCTACGGGAGTATTATTATCAGCGCTAACACCAGTGACAACTGCAATCGCGGTCACAATTACAGTTTCAACATCAACAACAATTGCAGGCGTTGCTAATATTATCGCGAAAAAAATATACTCATGCGCGCTAACAAAATTGCACGAGTATGAAAAGTTAAACAATGCGGCCACGAGCGCCTATTCGAAATTATCGTCGCTGATATCATCAAGTCTCGGCGATACAGTAGTATCAGATTTCGAATTCACGCAACGAGACTCGAACCGCTGACATTTGATAAAGTCGGGACGAGAGTCAAACGCTTTACCACTGTACCACGGTCTCATCTAATAATACAGGGCTTAAAAATTATCGTATATGTAACTATTGACAGACAGTTAACAAGTTCTACTAAACTAGATGTTAAACATTAAATTTAAATTCTGAACTGGATTTTAAATTCTAAATTTAAGTTGGATCTAAATTTTAACACAGAATTCATATTGCTTATGAAAAAAAACATTTACCTGTACTGACAAACGCGGAAGTGTTATAGACTGTGACACATTGTGTACACAATTGGCTGTAAAAAAACCAACTATATACCGCTCTGCCACGCTGGATAAATTTACCTGTAATGTCATCTCAAGGAGTGTTGCGCAATCTCAATGATGAAATCACATTGACAAGGGGAGGGGACTAATTGCATAAGATATGCTTGCGCAGTTATCTCCCATTTACATTAAAAAAGCTTCAAGATTTTAGTGAAGTAAATAATGAAAAACAATTTTTTGTTTATTATATTTTTTTGAGATGGCAGATTTGTATATATTTTCTGCGACTTTTCGTACTGAGGGTATGCAAATATCAAAATATTTGCCAGCTGAGTTCATCGATTGAAATATTATTTCTTCATTCGTATCTAAATTTCTGGATACAACTCTCTTGTCGTTCTTATTACCACAGCCAGTATTACCAGACTTACAATTCTGGCTTTGTGTGACAACCCTCAGGGGGCCCCGAGTGGCCGAGTGGTCTAAAGCGCTCTTCGTTACGGATCACTGCCATCTCACCTCTGTCTGCGGCGGTTCGAGTCTAAGATTCAGCCAATGTGGGCATGTGAGAAAGCTTGCCAGTAGCTTCTCGTGGGTCGGTGGTTCTTTCCGGGGTTTTCCGGGTTCTTCCTCCACCATTAATACTGGCCGCCATGAATAGCCCATCGTGCTGAAAAATGGCGTTAAACCCCACAACAACAACAACAACAACAACCCTCAGATTGGATAAATTATTGTCGGTTTTTAAACCGTTGATATGATCGATCACTCCGTTAAATATCTCGAACACGAAACGATGACAGAGATACCTCTTTTCCTTCCAACAGCAAACTGGAGATAACCAGCATTAGTAACAAAGCAACTGGTTTTTTCAGCCTACAATTTCTGACTATTCCCTCACGATTTGCTTTGTAGTTATTGATGATGGGATGTGGGACAAATTATTGGTTCATTTGATGTATATAATGTATTTGTCTAATTTATAATTTGTCTGAAAACTTAGTTATATAATCGAGCTCACATTTTAACGCATCATCGTTATTTTTTTTCTTATAATTATATTTTAAGTTCACATTATCTCTTTCCCCCGCAACTTGCACATAACTGTGTTTTACTCCTGACCCCAACACCACATCGCAGGCAGGGTATTGGTCCTAAACTCCCCCTTCTGATGCTTTGGGAATGTTCCCCGCAGAATTCTTTTCTGCAGGATTTGTTACAAACAGTTACATATCCCATTTTAAACCACTTGCACTGATTCATTTTATATATATATATATATATATATATATATATATATATATATATATATATATATATATATATATATATATATATATATATATATATATATATATATATATATATATAATATTTCTTATTTAAACGTTTGTCTTAACTATAATATGGAGGAGCTTGAAAGATTATCTACAATCAAGCCCTGGAAAGCTTCTAGATTCGATCTTGACAGACTAACTCATGACTCGCGGAGACGAGCCCTGACTGATCTGTTTGATATTATCAGGAATGCCAAAAAAGAATTTCGTAATGGTGGAGCATCTCGCGTATGGTCTACATTTAAAATTATACGCGACACCAAAGGTGTTGATGAAGTCAATGTCGACGAAGTCAAGGACGCTACAATGAATGATGCACGAGTGAAAACAATTATCGATTACCTCAATCAGAAATATTTTTTCAGAATAAAATTTATTGTGCAAGCAGATTCCGATACGTGGATTATCCGTGACAAACGTGATCCTGTTCTTGTTAATGGAAAAACCGTTCTGTTAAATAAAGATTCCAAACCAGGAATGTTGACTGGGATTGATAAACCATATTACGCTCGAGCGTATCCTGTGACCGCGGTCATTTATGAAATCTATCCGATAAAAACATCAAAAATCAATAAACTTGCCCCAATGAGATTTTCATCCTTGACAAAGCTGAATTGTGCAGCCGAGCGAGTAATGGAACATTTCAAAAATCCGATGCGCGGAAACGGTCTAACTGATCTAAGACGTTTCAAGATAGCAGCGTGGGCTGAAAAAGTCAAGGATACAGGAGCATCAGTAAGCGATGTTGCCGAGCTAGAAAAAGCACTTAGATTTCCCATAACCGTAACAACGATAACAGAGGAAGTATTATACAAATCGAAATATAATCGGAGCGGAGCTCCAATAGATATTATTGATCATAACGCTCACGCTTGGACTAACGCAGTTACGATATTTCCGCGGGATCGTGTTGTGAAATATTACCCGCCGAAGTTTTCCGGGGAGAACTCTGGTAAAAATATGTTTGATTTTATTAAACAGATAAGCAAAAATGACCCCGTGTCGGCGTGGTTGTTTAAAAGTTCCGAATATGGCGAATATGATCAATTTGTAAGATCTAACGGTGAATTATACCGGACGGAATCTCTGCAACAGGAAATGAAAAAACTCGCAGAGAGATATTCAGAAAACACTGAGCAGTTATTAACTAATTGTTTTACAGTTCCGAGTGTTGCCGCTCACGCCGCCAGAGAAAGAAATTCATGGAAGCCAACCCGAAGTGAGTTTCTCGAGGATATACAATTGAGTTATGTCGAGTATGGACATGACGGTTTGTGGAATACCAAGTATGACCACAAGGATATCATTTCCGTAAACATGATTGCGTGTTATCCGGGAAGCTTTCTTGGGATGGGCGAGTGTAGTGGATATTTTAAAAGATTGGGACTTCCCACGAACTCGATGACGCGAGTTGCTATAAATGGTCCTTTACCCGATTTTGACTTGACAGGATTTGCTCGTGTGTTATCGTTTGAATTCGCTGAAGAGCTTCATCCAATTTGTTATGTTTGGTTTGGCAGACATTTCTCAGAGAAACGTTGGACACCAATAGTGTTGTTGCGATATATGCTTGACAGCCGAATACTCGTATCGTTGACGGTCAGTGAAGCAATCATATCATATCAACCGCAGACTTCGGTTTGGTTACCAACACCGGAGCGTATCAGTCTCGATGAAGTCATTGAAGAATATGCACGAGAGTGTCCCCATCAGACCATGGATGTCATTAACAATAACGCTCCTAATATTCTTAAAATTTAACTCAACAATAGTGAAAAAACAGCAAAAGATCTCGGTAGAAGAATAATCGGTCAATTCACTCAAGGTGGTGCATATGATCATAAACGACATCACTCACGATTGATTATGGATGATGCTGAATTAAATTTTATAATTGCTGATGCCGCTACGAGAAATATATTTTGTAATCGGGAGGACGTTTTTTTGTCCGACGGAACACGGTTGGGTACAATTGTTAGTTATATTAATGGAGAATCACCTCAGTACACACATTTAAGATCTTCGATGCTGGCTTATGTTTATATAAATTTGCTATCGCAAGTAAATAGATTTCCCGACACTGCAGTTAGAGTTGCAACGGATTCATTTTATATCGATAAAAGATATTCAGAATCACTGGCTCGTTTTACAAGCAATGATGAATCATGGAGTTCATGGAGAATAAAAAAGGAAATGTTACATGGATATTGTGAATCCGCTGATATTGCGATTAAAGATAATTATTGTAAATCAGAATTATCAGAAAGGTCGAATGCACCATCTGTGTATGATCCAATCACCAGACACAAAACCGTTTATTTGAACGGACCGGATGGTTCTGGTAAGACAACTCCAGCGATTGAATTATTTCGAAATTCAGATATGATTGTGCTAACACCAACACATAGACTTGCCAGGGACATGAAACAACGAGGAGTTAATTCTTGTACTTATCACAGTTTTTTTCAAATACAGTGGTGGTGTGTGGACTCCAGATAGAATGGGGGAGAAATATATTCCAAAAGTTATAATTTGGGATGAAACATGTACGGTACCGTTAGATATATTAAAAATATTTCTTGATTGGCTGCTAATAAAAAATACTGCAGTGATAATGTGCGGCGATCACGGTCAGCCACCACCTTTTGTTGGTCCATCTCCGCATTTGTGGTTAAAAGATTTTGTAGATTATTATGAAGAAGTGTCTGATGATTATAGATCTCTTGATGCAACGTTGAAGGAATTTAAAACATTAATTAGATTACAACCGAATAAAATTCAATGTGAAATTATGCGTAAAATAATTTCAGAGACTTCAATGAGCGACTTTCTGCAGACGTGGAAACCAAACTATTTGATAGTGGCAAGTAGAAAGATAGTCAGAGACACACTTCAACAGCAGTTATTTCAATTACAACGAGAAAAGTTTCCAATGTTGCCAGTGCCATTGTGTTATAGACCAGCTGATACACGACTACAAAATATTGACGTTGATATAGCAGGACCCTTGACAGAGTCAAGAAAACAGAATTTAGTATTAAATGATATTGTCACAGTTGATGTCAATGTTGTTGAAGATGCACTAAAAATGAACAAATCCCCGTGGACGCTAGGATACGCAATGACGATTCATTCGTCTCAAGGACTGACTATTTCTTATACAGTTGTTTGGATTTTTGATGATCGAATCGAGTGGTCAAACTTAGTTTACTTGGCAGTGTCTCGAGTCAGAAGAATATCTCAGTTGCGAAGAATCGTCTTGGAAGAGTCAATGGCTGATGTCAACGATAAATGTCAAGTCGATATAATAAGAAAAAAATTGGCTGGTTACAAACAGAGTGACAAAATAATCGCGATTTTGACCTCGATGTTGAATTTATCATGACACTGAAGCAAGAGCAGAATAATCACTGTGTGAGCTGTAATTGTATAATGTTGTGGTGTTACACTAATAAAAATCCAAGACAATCCACCTTAGAAAAGATAACAATATTGGTCATACACGACAAAATGTGATGCTGACCTGTCTTGAGTGTAATCGACGTAGGGGTGCTAGTTAAGTGATCTGGGCGGTAATTGTGTGTCCTCGGGAATTACTTGTAATTGTTCACGTGTGAATCCACGTTGAGGAGCAGTTGAATACAGCCTGTAGATTGCTGGTCTACCAGTAGATCTAGTTATGTTAGATATCTTGTGTGTGGTAATACTCCAGATAGGATCAGTCGCTCTTTTTTTACCACCTTTAAGTTCACCTGGTTCATATAAATATCTTACAGTGACATCACCCAGTATTGGTTGTACTGAAAAATCACGTCGTTGTGGTGTATTTTTTGGGCAATTTCATTAATAGGTTTCATGTTGGTTGTTCGAGTAATTTTATTATTTAATGCAGCTATCACGCTTGGTAATCTTGCAACCCATTCACGTGATCTCTTGTCCTGAATGAATTCCTTCGCATATTGATATACAAATAACCGCTCAGCAAGAGTTCGATTAAATCGTTCAACAATTGCCTGATCACGATGAATTTCAGTATGTCCTCGTCTAATGGTGACATTATGTTGCTTCATCGTTGATGATACTGCACCCTGAAATTCTTTGCCAGGATCAACTTGTAATAGATTTGGCCATCGCAGACCACCTCGTTGATAAATTCGTTCAAAAGCAGAAGCAACCTCAGATGCTGTTTTAGTCGTTAACGGTTCTGCATCTTTATATCTACTTGCAACATCAACTACAGTTAACGCGTATTTATATGTAATATGACGTCTTCGGATTTTAGAAATAATATATCAGCCTGATGAACTTCATTAGGAACACTAACATTAAAATGTGCAAAATTAATTTTTCTAGGACGCCGTAGATAAATTTGCCATATTGCCTGTTTGGATAACCAATCTGCTGCAGTATCACGTGTGACTTTTGCTGCTTCAGTGAGTTTACTAATTGCTGCGCTACCCCTCCAGTATCCTCTTGGGGAATAATAAATCGACTCCATTATAATTAATTACCAGCACCTAATACAAGCTTAGATTTCATCGCAGATTTTATTAACCAACTAGCTAACCTTTCTTTGAGAGATTTATCAGTGATGGAATTTAGCGCGTGAATTAATTTCACATCCGCGAGATGCCTATCTTGTAGATTTTTACTTTTATAAGCTACATCATCGACATGGCATGCTTTATCGATAGCATTTATCGGATAATCACCTGGTTTTGGTTGATCCTGGTCATCAAGTCTGATATCAAGTCTGGTTCCAGGACCACAATAATTATATCCTGGGAGATGTTTTTCTCCTGGGTATTTAGCCCACGGAGCTCCTAGTAATTTTCCTAATTTTGCGGCAATATCACCTCCTTTTTTTTACTTGACTTTGGTTTTGGCTTTGGTTTTGGTTTTGGTTTTGGCGCTGACTTACCACCTGACGGAGTCAGGGAGATAAATTTGAACTTTTTTATACCGCATTGCTTACACTTGCCCGTAACCGCAGATCTATTATTTTTTGTTGTAATGGTTGTAAGATCACTTGTTGGCGTGCGCGCCCTGCATTTCACACAATATAAATCCATATTTATATTATATTATTATAATGGAGATCACTGACGTTTCAGCTACAAAACGACGTGAACCAGTTAAGCATCATCCGATGCTACCAAATTCTATCCGAATGATTATTATAAGTCCATCTGGATCGGGTAAAACACAGTTGTTGTTAAATCTGATAATGAAGTGGATGAAGTGTGATAAATTGTATTTGATAGCACCCCGCGCAGACGATCAACGATGTTATAACGTGTTAAAAGATTTTAATGAGAGTGCTAAATCATTAAACGACGGTGACGACGTTGTGGAATTTATTACTGACATTGATGAATCACCGTCTGTGGATGATCTTGATGGAAGAATTAATAATTTAGTCGTGTACGATGATGTAATGTTGGATAAACAATTAAATACCGCCAGGATATTTTCGCGCGGAAGACACAAAAACACAGACGTGATTTATGTCAGTCAAAAATTAACACAAATACCATCAATGTTCAGAGAAAATTGTAATCTTCTGGCGGTGTTTAGCGGAGTTGGCAAGTACACGTCACAATATATTTACCAAAATTGGTGTGACGGTGACATGGGTTATAATCAGTTTAAACATTTCTTTAGTTGTGCTCAGCCCCCACACGGATTTGTAAGAATAAATTTACACGATCCTCGTACACGATATCGAGTCGGGTTAGATACGATCTTTGGATAATTTTTCGTACCTCGATAAAGACACTAGTTTTCAAAAAGGGACTCAGGAAGCAGCAGGGAGCGCAACGACGACAAAGGGCAGCAACGACGGCGACAATTACGTTTGCACACAAGCGACATCGCGGTTTTATAAAGGGCTTATTTCGCCCTCCCTTTGCCTAAAAACTTGTAGGATTCGCCCTCCCTGCTGCTTATACCATTTTCTGGTTAAAGAAATTTACATATGCATCGAATTTCTTGGTTGTGATGTTCCGGACATGGAACACTTTCCTGCTGTTCCTATGTTAATGAAAGATTTGACATTGATGACATTTGCCACTTGATATATGTACTGTAGTGTATTATTGGGACTAGAAAACCTCCAGGCAGAAACACCCTTTCCTAAAGTACTTCTTTTTTGGGTTAAGTATCATTTCATCGGTCATAAACTTAATGAACTATTCAATAAATAACTAAAGGCCAGGAGATACTCGTACATAGTATATATCTATGGTGTATATCTTACAGGATATATATATATATATATATATATATATATATATATATATATATATA
Organism: Sinohyriopsis cumingii; assembly: GCA_028554795.2. Lineage (NCBI taxonomy): Eukaryota > Metazoa > Mollusca > Bivalvia > Unionida > Unionidae > Sinohyriopsis > Sinohyriopsis cumingii. The sequence continues at coordinate 1,183,970 of CM068825.1, read as the reverse complement.
TATATATATATATATATATATATATATATATATATATATATATATATATATATATATATATATATATATATGTATGTATGTATGTATGTATGTATGTATGTATGTATGTATGTATATTGGCACCATCATAATAAATGCTCAGGCCATTATACAAATTCAATATGAAAGATGAAACACAGTACAGACTTAAAACAGATGGTTTACTATCTTCTGCACACCACACACCCGACATTTTTAGGTATCGCATTCTACGCGATGAACAACATATACTTATCGGATTTTTAGTTTGGTGGCAGTGTTTTTTTCTGAGCTGATCTTCTGTATAATGATTAGATTATCTTTTCAACGACATCAATGAAACTTTGCATATGTTAAATTAGTGGTAACAGGTATTGATCACCACTGTAAGACTTTGAAATATATCTTTCGCTCTCTACTCTTGCAATAAGTGATAAACTACTTTGCTTTTCTGAAGAATATATTTTTATGGTCTTATTGATTGAAAAATAGTTTTGGTTTTCCAATTTCTGTTTATACAACACAACATATACATTTTCACTTGTTGCAGCAGTCGATAGTTGCCAAAAGCTTCCGAAAGTACCTAGAGGCAGAAATATAGTCAGATAATTTGAAAGTATTCAAATGGACTTGATTGCTTTACAGTTGAAAAGCGTTCCAGATACGAAGTAGAGGCACAAAGGTGTAAAACAAGATGTTAAGGACGTATTGCAGAAAGAGTGACGATCACTATTCAAACCCGAAGTGACAAAAAATGTAAATAATTGACCAAGTGCAACACAGATTCATTTTATTTCGAAGGGTGTTCCATAATAATGATAATAATAATATAATAATAATAACGAGGACTTTGTATAGCGCCTAATCTTTAGAAGCTTTAAGCGCTTTAAAACATCAGACAACATCTATAAGATAAAAAACATGATGATATGATTACAAAAATAAACACCATGAAATTAGAAAACATAAAAAACATGCTGAGAATATTTAAGGTAGGAAACATTATTAGGTCTTTTAGTTTGTTCTTGAAGTCGAAATAAGTGAGTTTTGAGAGCACTCTTGAATGGGATCACTGTGTCTTTGCATCTAAGTTCAGTGGGCAATTCATTTCATGTTGCTGGGACCTGGTATGCAAAAGAACGTTGTCCATATGACTTTATTTTCACAGTGGAAATAATGAGTATACGATTGTCAGAAGAGGAGCGTAATTATCTTGCTGGTGTGTACACATGGGTGAGGTCAGATAGGTATGTTGGACTAGAGTCCGACAGTGAAACGTAGCACAGAGAACAAATTTTGTGTTTGATTCTGGATCGAATGGATAGCCAGTGTAGGGTACAGAGCAGCGGGGAGGTGTGCTCTGATCGTGGTACTCTAAGTATGATCCGAGCATATGTGTTTTGAACTTTTTGAAGTTTCTGGAGCAGATATTGAGATGAACCAGACAGAATTGAGTTACAATAGTCCAGTCTTGAAAGTACTAATGAACACATAAGTGTTTAAGTGGCATCAACTGAAAAATATTTGCGAATTGAGCTGATGCGTCTCAGCGCAAGATATGCAGCCTTGCCTATGTTCATGACATGTTGGTGCAATCTGAGAATACTGTCCAGAGTAATACAAAGGTTTCGTACTGATTGTGTGAATTTAATGTTGGTGTTGCTGATATTTATTGTTTGAGGTAAAGGATGTGAATGAGAAAGTCTTTATGTTGTGATCAGAATGGCCTCAGTTTTATCATCATTCATCTGCAGCTTGTTACACGTCATCCATGATTTCACATCAGAAATGCACCTCTCTACACCTTGGATGCTAGCATCAACTTCAGTTGGGTGGCTAGATTTGTATAATTGGGTGTCATCAGCGTACAATTGGTGAGACACTGGATGATGATCTATGACACTTGAGAGCGGCTGAGTGTATAGAATGAAGAGAACAGGTCCAAGAACAAACCCCTGTGGAACACCACAACATAGATCAACTGGGCTGGAGTGTATTCCATTTGCATACACAATTTGTGTCCTGTTGACCAAGTAGGACTTGAGCCACAGTAAGGCTGTATCATGAATGCCAAATACATGCTGGAGACGGTGAAGTAATATATCATGGTATAGTGTGTCAAATGCTGCAGACAAATCAAGGAGGGTGAGGACTGTAATCTTTCCGCTATCCAAAGCAGAGAGAATATCATTAACTACTTTTAGAAGAGTAGTTTCAGTACTGTGACAAGGGCGATATGCAGCTTGTGCATTGCTAAAAAGACTGTTTGAATTCAGATGAGATACAAGCTGGGATAAAACAACCTTTTCTAAGATTTTTTATTTGAATGGGAGATTAGAAACGTGGCGATAGTTCTTTAAATCGTTATGGTCTAGTGTTGGTTTCTTCAGCAGAGGCTTTACAATGGCAGTTTTGAAAAATGATGGGATTTCCCCGGATGAGAGAGAGGTATTAATAACATCAGGTCAGTGAATGCAATACTTGATCTCAGCACTCAAGCAGCAGTGATGTTCGAACTGGATCAAGTTCACATGACTTTTGTGCACTCTTCATCAGGATTGTATGTACGAAATCCATAGAGACAGGTTCATATGCTACTAATGGTTGCCGCTCAAATTCTGTATCCCAACTGTATGGTGACGACGAGTCAATTGAAAGTGTTGTGTCAAGCTTATCTCTAATGGTTTGTACTATGTCACGGAAGAAATTTGCAAACATGTCCGGAAAGTCGACTGGAGAGAAGGTAGTCGGAAGTGATGTAGATTTATTCCTCGACATTAGCTTGTTAGTAATCTCGAAGAGCTCTTTGCAGCTGGAACTTTCCATGATCTTAGTGGTATAGTGGGCTGATTTCGCTGCATGGACTATATTTGTGACATTCTTTTTAGCGGCTTCATAGATCTGCTTTTGAATAGTGAGTCTGGTGGAACGCCAAAGCCTCTCAGCTTTACGGCGGTCTTTTTTAGCAGTGCGCAACTGGTCCCTAACACTGCTATACCATGGAGAACACGTTTGAATTTATACTCTGCACTTGGTAGCTGGGGCATATTTGTCAAGCAGTGAACGCAGGCAGTTATCGAGTTGTTCTGCGGTAGGAGGTAAGCAAGTTGTTAGGTTTGCTTGGATGTCGTGCATTAGTTTGGTTCTATTTATCATACGGAGGTTTATCTTAGTAGCAGATAAAGGTGGAGGGTTAGGGACTGATAAGTCAAAATGGCATATAATGCAGAGGTGATCCGATGCAAGGTCATGGGATACCAGGGAGCTGGTTTGGACTAGTTCAAACGATGTGTGGTCGAAATTGAATGTTGTGGTGTGGTTAAGACGTTTGATCATGGAGTTTTTTTGTGATGACAGCAATTCCACCTCCGCGAGAATTACGGGGGAACGATAACCAGTGGGTGTTAGATCCGCACACTTGGGCTCATCGCCTGTTGTTTTTAGCCATTTTTCTGTCAGGAAAAAGACGTCAATATTCTGGTCGTTGATAAAATTAACTATTTCGGTTCGCTTTTCCGGTGGTCCTACTGACTGGGCATTGAATAATGCAATACGCAGAGGTATCTCTTGGATAGCTGACACAAAGGTTGACGAAATAATAGGGATTTGAATTAGGTTATCTAAATTAACGGTCGAATTTCTTCTTCCTGTTCTATGCCGGCCAACTTTGAAACAGCGTTTCTTTTTTCGCTTCTGTTTACATTTAGGTAATGATGAATGTAGTCCCAGTTCGTTTAGTCTAGAACAGAATGTAGTGTGGAGAGCCAAGGAGTGATCATTAAAAGCAATTAATGAGGGTCCACAGTAGCATAAACGGGTTGGCTGACGAGTATCAAGTGATGGCGGTTGGTTCAAAAACAGTGGAGCAAGACAGCTGAGGAAAAGTCTAATTGTTCTCATTTCCAAAAGAAGGAGATGAAGAAACACATACGAATTGAACAGGCAATACATAATGAACACAATAACGTAGATGAAGACAGGCAACAAGCACACATATCATGAAAACGGCACTAAAAAACGGAACAGCTGCTTCAAGCCGGTTGAGCGATAGCGGCCATCTTGTTTTTTTTCTTCTAGGTATCATAACAGTTTTTGTCGTTCTTTTCAGCGGTGTATCTCAAGCAAGTACAGAATAAAATCAATAGCCTAAATATGAACTTCTTGAAATTCCGCCAACAACAATCCATGCGTATCCCCACCCTCACGACCAAAAGGGTGTAGGTTCGATTTCTAATATAGGATCTACCTAAGGGACTTAACTCCAATTTCCCTGGTGTTAAATTATACTAAAACCTAAATCAGTTTATGGTTTGGAAAAATGATTTTTCTCTGAAGATTACACTTACACGTATCCGGTGATGGTATCGTCTGACTCGATCGGTGAATACGAAACTTTTTTTTTTGAATTGAGGCTTCCGCTACCATATTTTCCAAACGCTTTAAATTAAATCATTGTTGTTGTCCGCACCAAAGAATTTATTCGGAATAGTTTTACAGGTCTGAAGACAATGAATATGTTTATTTTTATTGGCTTAAGTTCCGTTTTTAAATGTATTTACAACGCTCTTCATTTTGAAATAAGTCTAGGGTTTGTATCATCTTTTTTGTTTAAATTTACCTTGTGATAACCACGAATCCAAATTATGTTTTACCTTTAATCAGAAACCATTCTCCAAATACTTAATTAAAAACTACTTTGTTGACTACGTTATTTGATTTTCAAATAAATGAGTGTTCGTATCAATTGTATCGTCATTAAAATATAATTATCTCATTAGTTTCCAAAACGAGGATACCCTAATATCAGTTTCCTCGTCAGAAGTAAATACTATCCGTTTTTAACAGGCCAGCTGTAGCAGAATTGAAAGTGATATGTTGCCGTCTGTGTGATCCAGTCAATGTTCTGTCCATATCTCTAGTTGTTTATAGCACATTAAACTAACATCTTTAACACTGACGGCTTTTATTTAGACACTTAGATGCCATATATTTTCATATATTTTTTTGGGGGGGATATATATATATATATATATATATATATATATATATATATATATATATATATATATATATATATATATATATATATATATATATATACATGCATCATACTGAACAGAGAAATTATTATTTTGGGGCATCTGTCAATATAAATATAAATTTAATCCTAATACAACAAGGAAAGTTTAATTGATGCCATAATAGAGAAATTGTACTTCCTAAATTAATACACGAATCTTTCAATACACATCTCTACAAACATAAGCTGTTGATATAAGATTTGCAAATAAGGACCGGACAAGTTGGTCAGTGATCTCGAAAGATACACACTGTGCAGATTGAAACGATTGCAATTCATGCTGCTGCTACATTGAAAAAGAAAGTTTTCTCGGAAACAAAGCAGAAACACTTAATGGTTTATTTGAAACTAATGTATATTTAATACAAATGTATTGCCCAACTACTGCTACTACTACTATTGCTACTACCACTACCACTATTGCTACTCGTAGTGCCGGTCCAATGGCTTGAAAGTCAGATGACATTAGCTCGTGGTTATGGCACGTAACTGGGATTCATTGCTGAATTTATTTTGCTTTGTTTCCCCAGCTGAGTACTGACGGAGAGCGCGACGTGAACGCGTTTTCCTTGATCTAACAGCGGCATATGACACGGTCTGGCATGCAGGGCTGTTGTTGAAAATTTCCAGAGTATAGCCTTGCTGGATAGCTGAGACTATTGAAGTGTTCTTTCGCGATAGGTGGTTCACTGTGCACATCAGAGAGAGCTGCAGCTCGTCGAGACGTCAGACTAATGGACTCTCACAGTGGTATGTTCTTTCATCATGTCTGTTCAATGTTTATATCAATGACTTGCCTAAAACACAGTCGCGCCAGTTCATGTCCGCAGATGATATTGCTCTCGGGACCCAAAGTCGCTCATTTACTGATCTTTATTAGGTACTGAACAAGGATATGGAGGAAATGACAAGAAATGAAGCCTAGAGTCGAGCACAATAAAGACATGCTGCAGCGTCTTCAACCTGAACAATGCAAATGCGAACCGTAAGCTTTGAATCCTACTCAATGTGCACAACATAAAACACGACCCGACACCAACATACCTTGGTGTGACTTTGGACAGATCACTGACATTCTACAACCAACTGAAGAAAACTCCAGCAGAACTGAGCACTCGAAACAACCTACTCCGCAAAGTGACTGGCTCAATCTGTATCGTTAGTGCTCAGACACTAAAGACATCAGTACTGGCATTATGTTATTCGAACACAAAAACGAGATGATGTAGTGGTCTGTATGTTTGTTCCCGTTAGATGAAGATACTATTAGATGTTTTGTCAGTATCCGTATTTAGTCCCAAAATCATAGGAAATGAAGAAAGCATCTGAATGTAGGACTCTAGCAAGAAACTGGATGAATAAGATCTGTAGCCGTGCTAATATTGCTTAATATTATGTGCCTTCAAGAGCTGAATCGGTATAACTTTTAAAGCTGTCTTCATTAAGGTTTGTTGTTCGAAAGATTGTCTATATTCCAGTTTTTGTATTACAAAATGACCATATACGGCGTAATGTGCGTTTGTCGCGTAGTGACGGTCCTTAGCTTCAGTTAAGGGACCATTCATTGTACGATGCCTGTGCTGCCTATTACGGAAGGTTCAAATATCTGGATTTTACACTTTCCTCAATATATCACAAATATATGCCTGAAGCATAAGCGAATAGTTCCGGCCACGTATTTTCTAACAACCTGGTACAAGGCACAAGGAAAAAATTTAAAGAAATGCATCAATTAATCTACGCGGGGTTTTGAAGAGGGGCCAAACCTCATTTTATGTCCGTTTGGTTTAGAAAAATATATTTGCGTGGTTAATTATTTATCTTTGGTTTGAATATGTGCTGCTGGAAAATGATGGCGCAAAGATAAAAAGCGTATTTGCTGATTGTGATGTTTTAGATTTACGCTTATTGTAGCATACTTTTGATTTTTTTCTATGATGGCCATGATGAAATCGTTAGTTTTAAAATTATTACTGCTGTAATGCTTTACCACTACAATTATTAATTTTTTTCTAATTGCTTTAAAAACAGTAATAAAGAATTAAATATAGATTTCATAGATTGCGATATCATCAAACAATGTATGCATTACGTTTCTTGGATTACGAATGCTCCTATATTATGACAACACTGACAGTATGGCTTCCGATAACTTTTGTTAGTAATTGAAGTTAGGGATTCGACACAAACCGTGTTATATAATGTGAACATACATAGCATATAGGCGAGACGTGAAGAAACCAGTAGACTGGCACTCTTCATTATTTTTACAAATCATGAACAAGTACTATATCATGTAAGAGGCGCGAAATCTAATTGAACTTTCCCATCCCGGACATAGTTCACGAATATGCTGAAGACATTGTTTGGAAACTTGTCGCTATAATTATAAAAATCAAAATTCATCTGAATTAAAATAGCTGTTTCTTTGGCAAAATAACGCTGTTTTTTTTCCCAAATCATTAAACATCGATACGTTTTTTAAATTCAGAAGTTCTTTTGACATTTGATAAGCATAACAGTTTTAAGTATGGGTTACTGCTTCTGAAAGATTCATGACCTAGAGATTCCTCTTTTCTTGACTAAGGACATAAATTGGAGCTATTTTCAGGGAAAATAGGCATCGGTCGTTATCGAGGTCTGAAATGATGGCCTGATATAGAAATTCTTAAGATAGCCATTCATTAACATTTGTTTACATCTGTCTAGACACCATTTGTCTGATAACCATATGGTGAGCAATCCGTTCGTGAACGTGTATGGTTCATGTACAATAAACTAATGCCACTTCAAAATCACATTACTGGACCGCACGTGTATCCAGTATACAGGGAGAGTTTCAAGAAGAAGAAGACATTTTAAGGAGGGAAGACCACCATTAACGAGGTTTAGGACAGATAAGACAAATATAATGTTGCGGCTAACGACAAGATCGATTTATGATCTTGTCACCAAACAGTTAGTTCCCATGTCAAACTCTCGCATCCTCATTATCTCTGTTATTACAACACAGACTTCACACCACAAGCTAGTATGAAACTAGTACTAATATTAGTACCGTTACTCGTACCTCGTGGACAGGGTACTAACATGAGCATATACGTGTTAATGGAGCAAGCCGGGTGTGATTCACACCCGGCGCTCTTTTAGCCTAATAATAACACTTTAAACATATTTCTTGCATATAATTCAATAAATTGAGTAGTCCTCTTATTTAATACTGGAAGCATCGAAAATCATTGTAGAAATAGTTGTACAATCTCGTTTACCTTTTTAGCCGATATTTTCGTTTAGATCGTCCGCCATATTATTTCAAATAATGATTACTTCCGTTCTCAGCCTCGTTTATTTGTGTGCCATATAAGGACATTGACGCCTTATATGGAAATGTAAACAAATCGTAGTAAAAATTTGGCGCCGTTTGGGTCAGAAATTCTGCGCATTAAAGTAATTACGGTTTATCGGCAACTTTGAAATTCCACCAAGAAGCGATTATTCGCCACTTGATTGATAATAATATAGCGTAGAATATCCAAAATATGGTCTGGCAAGCCTTACGTAGAAAAGGGGTCACGGCGAGAGTTTAGCGTTATCTGTCATGGCGGACAGGATTAGGTTAGATTAACCATGCCAATTTATTTTATCGTGTAAGGGCTTAATAAATTCAAAATAAGCCAAACTTCTTTCACAACATGATTGTACTTATGTAGTTGATTTCTACACTGTTTGTTTTTCTGACTTTAGTGATGATTTTTTTTGCTCCATTACTTGATATGGGATCAGTTCGTAGCCTCAACCACAACAAAACAAAATTGAGGTTACGACATCGTAGCTAGTATGAAACCGATCGTTTCAGAGCCACCACAATGTTATTACGGAAAATCTCAGAGCAGAACACACGTTTCTGATAGCTGTGTCTGACCATAGTGATTTTGCCAGTACATTCAACACATTCAGCTTTAATGAACACAATATCTGGAATGATCTAGTCCTATAATTAGAGCAGGACATGACACAAGCCAAAGTGAACTAATACGAAGAATGCGCTTCGTGATCTCCCAACTGTCATTTCATTTACTTGATATAAGTGAGGATTTTTTTTATCTTCACAATCCCTTTAAAATGTTAATTACTTTAGACAACTGTACAGGCAAAGCAGAATTTGTTAAACCAACAAAAACCATATAAGGAAAGAAAATGGAAGACTAAAAAGAGACATGGTACATAAACACAAAAACTCCCAAGAACATGACCTAGGAAACCTAAACCTCGATCACTTACCCAAGCAAGAAAGGCACAGTCGCTATCACGCGCACGCGTAAACTTTGACCTATAGTCACAATGGCGTCAGCAGTCTCCCCCTCTCCTCGATTATTGATAATGCCAAAGAATCCTGATTTAACATAAGTATTTCCTAGTATGTTAGAGGAGTCTCTAGTTTCAACAGATGCTTCTCCTCATCATTCGTCTTCTTCTTTTTCTTTTTATGCTAATGTTATTGATGCTTTCAAAAGGTAAGAGAGCCTTAGTTAAACGTGTTAGACAGAACATGAGGTGTATTAAATAGGTTAATTAATCTCTCCGTACAGGAATGACTCAAAACGCATTATTTATCTCGTCATCCAGTGTCCAAAGGAAATTTTGCACAACGTTTTAACGTCTGGATAACAAGCGGATAAGTCAGAGAGCGGATACGAATCACTTATAAAAAAGGAGGTTTGGATTTGAATATTCTCAGTCTTCTGGACAAGATGTAGTCCTTCAAACTCTTATTCCATCATCGACTTCGTCGTTCTCGTCGTTAACATACTTCTAAAATAGGAGCATTGATGGAAATGCCATTCTTCCTAGTTAAGCGAACATTGGGGTGCGTTGTCCTTGCACCAATGCATCATTCAAAGTTTCCTAAAGAAATCATCGATACGATACAGTATGTAATTGTATTGGAGCACGTTACAAGGAAGTGTTCCCTTGACGAAGATACATAACCAGCGATTAGGACGACATCGCGACGCTATTCGACACATCGTGAAAAAGAAAAATCCTGTCAACCAAAACACAAAAATATCTTTTTGAACTTGGAGGATTTATTCTATACTCATAGTCCTAATTTCTGAGGTGAAATTAAACGCATTGTGACTTCTTGAAGGTAATTAATAATATACTGCTTTTATTTAAAGAAAGGACAAAAATTAGCACTATACCCTCACAAACGTTGGTGTTTATCGAGCGTTGGTACAAGCAGCGGACACGAATCTGACCGAGATGGCTCACTTATAACAAGAGTTATCAATCGTTGATACATCGAGCAGAAACAGAAAATCACAATGACGGGGGAGGGGGAAAGAAAGTTATTGCAACGTTTTCAAACATTTCAGAAAGCGATAGACTAAAAACAGCTATGTCCAAGTTACGTGACCTCAAAAATCGGATGGATACTTTAAAAACAACAGATACGACGACGGCGACGACGACCACAGCAGACACTCACTCGGTCACTACTATTGACATTGCCACCGCAAACATTTTTTTTAAAAAGATGTTACATTACGAAAGCAAGTGGAAGAAAGCATTTCCAAAAGAATTAAAAAAACGCACGTTTTGTTTCTTCGTACCTTTCAACGATCACCCTTACATGTCCTACGACAATCGATATTGTTTAGTGTAGGACGGATAACCGTCATCCTGCTGTGCAAATGATTACTAGCTTGTGCGTGATTGACGAAGAACCGAGGAAGAAAACATGAAAGACAAGGGAGGAGAGAAGATGGAAGAGTTTCAAGCGCTACCGACTAAAACATCTACGCCAGCATCCAAATTTGCTTCAACGTTGCCGCCTCTTGATTAGAAAAGAAATTAAAGCTTTGATTGAAAAGATGAAGTCAACGCTCTCCCAAACAGAGCTAGAAAAGAAACGAGTAAAGTGATATATGAACTAATCACACGTGTTCAGATATCATTGGTGATATATAAACTGATCACACGTGTTCAGATATCATTGGCTACTCATATTACTCGTTCAACATTTTAGGCATCGTAACCCAAATTTCCACATGAACATACAAGGTTGGTTGGCTTATTGAGCAGTAAGGGTCACGCTTTTGGCAGACATTTACTAGAATCCTGCACATCACGCTGATTACAGGAATTCAAACCAGTTTCAGAAGTGTACGTCTCCACTATGTACGAGAGTGGTTGCAAGAACAATCGACTTACCATTGAGTAGGTCACAACTAAATCATTTCAGGAAGTATGTTCAAATCACAACGTCGCATGAATCGTGAAACATTTGTGTACACCAATAACTGCCTAATTTGAAGCGTCATGCTCCGTCGCAAGGAAAATAATTCAACCTCATTGTTGACAAACAGAACCCCTAAATACGCATTACAGAGTGCCGGATAAAATGCATTGCTTTAAAGAGAATTCTCTGATATAATCTCAACAGCATGGACAAGGCAAGAAGAGTGGTAGAAAACATTAGTTTCGACCACAAAGACATGGCAAGGATAAGTGACGCCGAACCGTCAGAGATCTGAACATTTTGACTACTAAATGCAAATGTCAAAGTTAAGATCAGCATGCCAAACTCCATTGCCAGAGTGGCTCCTGTCAACAGTTGCATTCATCCTTTGTTCAGTGAAATGGATTTGTACCTGAACAACAAAATATTCAGCAGTGGCATGGACACTAAGCCTTCCCCAGCCGATCAAGAGAATTGGGACGGAAAAGAATCCAGGGACTTGTATGCTTCTGTATTGTAGACACCCGATTCGTGTGAGACCCGACACATGTAAGAAGTTAAACAACGATCCTTTATTACAGATAAATAACGTAGATCACAGTATAAGAATTCAGGACCAACAAATCAAAATCAAACCAGGACGAATGCTAGAAATGATGGGTATTTTGCTTTTAGAAATATGGTTATAAGCAAATAATTTGTCTAGGAGACTGAATCGATGTTTCACGGTGTTCCAGTTGATGGCTAATGCTGCGTGATTTCGAAGTATAGTTCTTATACTGAGCAGATAAAGAGACCAATCTAATACTACCAAGTTTCTCATACGATGAGTGGAAGTCAGAACGTTTACAACTGCAACTGGACTCCGAATCAAGAGCGAATGCCATATGTTCAAGCAGTACATGTCTCGCCGGAGTTATTCATTACACCATTTCGACTTGCATCCGTACAATGTCTCCAAGACAGAAGTCACCCGAGAGGGCGGGACGTTGTGTACCAGACCTTTTCTACCTAACGTTGTATAGTTATTTGAAATGACCCGTAATGAATATTTTTTTTAGAAACTATGAATGCAGAGACAACTTTAAATAATTGTAAAACAAATTCATAAATTGTATACAACGAGAATTCCGTGTTCATTTATCAGATCACTAGCATCTGACACGGCATTTATAAATCAACATCCGTTTTTATTTTGGCATTCTTGGAAACTCAACATATGATGAGTTCGCCTGAAATTAGTGATTCAGTCTTAAATATCACATACCTGTGTAAGTCTAAAATGCTATATACCTGTGTAGGTGTCACGTTTGAAATCACGTATAAGCTATAATCTACCTGTCTTGGGAATATTACCGCGGCCTTGTGTTTGATCTCTAAAGATTGTGGCGGGGTTAGTGTTGACCTCTTATGCAAGGTTACCATGAGCAGCCAGATACCGGAAACTTGAGTCGGCGAAGGTGATGGGTCGCATCACTAAACAAAGGCTTGCCCTTATCACACCTATATATTATATGTTATTTCAAGGATCAAAGGAAAAGTCCGCGGGGGAACGGGTCGCGTTCTTATCCGTCCCCACGTTGACAGACAAGGAGAGAGATATTGTCCACTAAAATTGATTGGATCGGTCCACAGCGATATCGAATCAACAATTGAGATAGAGGGTGTGATTGCAATTCATACCCGAATGATACCTTCCGAAATCGTAAGAGTAAGTCAGTATTCTCTTGGAATGATTGGAGATCAGTAGGGCTTACTCCGAGAAAGAAGCCACTCATAATCTGGCGGGAGAACTAAGAAGTGAATTCTAAGGACAGACAAAGCTTCGAAAAGGTGAGTAAGCTATTGGATCGAGTTTGAAGCATATTACGGCATCATAGTTGTAATTATTCGTAGTATGCACGTTTGATTACTAGGATCGTTTAGTATGTAGAATTACCTTTGCAGTATTTCTTTTACATGCGGATTTGAGAAATGGGTTTGAGACTAACGTAGAGAAATATTAGATGCTAGGCGAGCTTATGTAGATTGTTAGCTTGTGGTCAGAATTAATTTTGTAATTCGCCAATAAGTTACTTCGAAGTAAACCAGTGCATTTATTAATAAGCTATGTTAGAATTTACACATGCTTGAATTGTGAATTTGGAAAATGGTTTAAGTATGTAAGATTAGTTACTATAGACGTATGCATATATCACAATATGGACATTTGAATATTTGCGTACTTTGTATGAGTTGTAAGGTATTATTGGGATATTGTTTAGTATAACGGAATTAGGAATACGTACTGATGTGACGCAATTTATTGATGTATGTATAAGAAGTAATTGATACCGTGCTGTATTATGACGTTTGTTTTACCATACAAGAACGTATGGGTATCTCTATGTGAACGAATGCGTGACCGAAGAAATTTAATAGCTGTTATTTGATGATAGGCTGTGTGTAGCGTGAGATGAGAGGGCTAAGGAAAAAGATTGTACCGTCCTTGTTGTTGTTGTTGTGGGGTTTAACGCCATTTTTCAGCACGATAGGCTATACATGGCGGCCAGTATTAATGGTGGAGGAAGAACCCGGAAAACCCCGGAAAGAACCACCGACCCACGAGAAGCTACTGGCAAGCTTTCTCACATGCCCACATTGGCTGAATCTTAGACTCGAACCGCCGCAGACAGAGGTGAGATGGCAGTGATCCGTAACGAAGAGCGCTTTAGACCACTCGGCCACTCGGGGCCCCTACCGTCCTTGTGTTTTCACATGAGGTATAACGGTACCAATTGCGCAAGTCCAGGTGGGCGGAGCTTAAGGTGTATGGAACATTGTATTCAGAATTAAAGAACAACACTAGCTGTGATTGGTGCATTATGTAAGAGTTGTACTTTCTGTTTGGCTTAAAAAAAAGTTGAGCTTCTTGGCAACATGTGAGTTTGTGTTAATTTCTATCTAGATCATATTTTGTATTTTTTATGATTTTTTTAAAATATGGTACACATGGCTGAAAATGTGCTTGTTGTGACTAGATAATTCTTACCCCTGTCTAGTTCCAGTAGAGTTATCTCTCTTAAATGCAATAGAGTACCTGGTTATGTCATTGTCAAATTGACAATCTAGCATTGTTCTATATGACAGTGTGTGACATGCATGCCCAAGTAGGACAGAAAGTATATTTATTTCACAAAACATTAGCATTGAGGTATATGGAAAAACAATTGGTACCGTGATACCATGAAGCTTTCTATGGGACAGAGAACTTCCGGTTCCATTGGGTCCCAAGTCTTAAAGAGTTGGAGACGGACTTGAAACTGTAGCTGAGACAGTCGAAGTCGACATAAGTATAATCATGGTGGAGAAATGGATGAGGAGGAGAAGAAGAATGGAGAAAGTGGAGGAAAAAGAGAAGGAGTCTAAAGAAAGTCGAGGAGGAGGATAAGAAGGAATTTTGAGAAATAAGAGAGAGAAATGATACAATAGATGAGTAGAAATACAAGGACAGGTGGAAATCAATCTCACACTGCTAATCAAATGAAGCACTAGACTTATTAAAAGGTCGAGCGGAAGGAGTGTAATTGGAAATTTGAGTCATTTGATTATTGAATTATTATTAGATAGTTATTCATTGAATTTAATTATTTTTATATATTTAACCATCTAACCGTCGGCAGTGCTGACAGGGTGGGGGGGGGGAGGGGGGCTCGGAGCTTAGCAGCTACCTTTCACTAAACTTTACTTCCAACAAAATAGAGCCTGGGTGGGACTTCTATAATAGTTTAAACAAATATTGGAACCACCCCACCCAACCATATGTAACGTCACAGTAGGTCAAAAGTGTTATATACCTGTATAAGTCTAAAATATTATATACCTGTATAAGTCTAAAAGTATTATATACCTGTATAAGTCTAAAATGTTATATACCTGTATAAATCTAAAATGTTACATACCTGTATAAGTCGAAAAGACTACATAACTGTATAAGTCTAAAATGTTATATACCTGTATAAGTCTAAAATAATATGCAATTGTATAAGTCTAAATTACTAAATACCTGTATAAGCCTAAAAGTACTATATACCTGAATAAGTCTAAAAGTACTATATAACCTGTATAGTCTAAAATACTATATACCTGTATAAGTCTAAAACACTATTTACCTGTATTAGTCTATATATATATATATATATATATATATATATATATATATATATATATATATATATATATATATATATATATATATATATATATATATATATATATATATATATATATATATGTGTGTGTGTGTGTGTGTGTGTGTGTGTGTGTGTGTGTGTGTGTGTCTGTGTGTGTGTGTGTGTGATTTTCCCTATGATTTGTGCAATAATGTTATCTCCTAATTAAGGAGACCTAAAGATTCAAATTAACGTAATGCAGGACAAAAGCTAAAATTAACGTAATGCGGGACAAAAGCTAAAATTAACGTAATGCGGGACAAAAGCTAAAATAACTAGGTAAATATCTTTTCTACGGTTGCGTCATAAATGAGAAACAATAAAGATACTGGTTACATGATACTCCAATATGTCTTCGAGTAAGAACTATTGTAAATAAATAATTTGTACTATACTATACTATACTATACTATACTATACTATACTATACTATACTATACTATACTATACTATACTATACTATACTATACTATACTATATTATACTATACTGTACTGTACTGTGATGTGCTGTGCTGTGCCGTGCCTTACCGTACCGTACCTTACGATACTATACTATACTATGCTATGCTATGCTATGCTATGCTATGCTATGCTGTGCTGTGCTATGCTACGCTACACTACACTACACTACACTACACTACACTACACTATACTATACTATACTATACTATACTATACTATACTATAAACATGTCTTTGCAAGCATTGATTATATTTTATACAGAAGATAAGTTGGCTTTCTCATGTGCACTTGCTACCTCAGACTAATTCATTTACAACCACTTGCATAAACTAAGATGGTCAACAAAAAACATGATGCGTCTCAGACTTTTAAAAAATTATGAGTAGGTTCCTAATTTAGTCAATCATATTCATACGATACTAATTTTACAAAGAGAAAAACAAAACATGAACAAAAGCAAAGGGTATATCTTACACATTACAATTTCATATTTGCACAATTGCTTTGTTATGCACCCCCCCCCCCCCACCATTACCCTTTGCCACGGCCACTAGAGAATATTGATCTCATGCGTTGAGAATTGTGACTAAATGAAAATTTGAATACGTATTATCAATTCTTAGACTTCCCAGTATTGGTCTTTACAACTAGTCAAG
Organism: Sinohyriopsis cumingii; assembly: GCA_028554795.2. Lineage (NCBI taxonomy): Eukaryota > Metazoa > Mollusca > Bivalvia > Unionida > Unionidae > Sinohyriopsis > Sinohyriopsis cumingii. Next base: position 1,167,296 of record CM068825.1, on the reverse strand, counting down.
AACAATCATATTTAAAATTTAATATTATGAGGCGGACCAATGAAGTGGTTGTTTACAAACAGTAACGTTTTTGGTTGTATATTCTTCCTTCAACTTCATCTGTGTAAATGATGACGTTCAAGCTGAACCTGTTAAATATGGACATGAAAAATCTGTCATGTATTGTTTAAGATATTGTGGTAATATAAACTTCAATTTTTCTATGGAATATGGAGAAATGAACTCTGAGGGTAAAGTTAGTATCCAGGTTGTATAATTTGTAAATGTCATTGCTTCGTATTCGATATTTTATATAATTAAATTATCAGTATCAATACAGACCACAGAATGACACGAAAACTCAATACAAAAAATAGAAAATGCTAACAGTTAAAATTTGCTATTGAAAATACCCCAACCCTCCAAAGAATTCCAAATCCGACAACGAACGTTATCTTTAGCAATTTGTATTTTGCTGGAAGTCCAACTTAATATTAAGAGTAATTTTCAACTGAAACTTGATCTGAAATCTACTTGATGGGTTTAAGAAAATACGGAGCAATTCCATCCAGCCATACGGCAGACGCAGTTCTTGTATTCTGTACAGCAGTATTTCTTTATATTCGTGTTCAGTTCTAATCACAGAAAGGGACTAAACTCTTATCAGAGCATTCGATAAACAATGAGTTTCCAGATCTGAGTTACAAACGACATCTCAGCGCAATTATTTAAGTATGGACGACTTGATTGAATAAGCTCACTAAAGCAGTGTACATAATAAACTTGGCGGATCAAATATATTTATGGATTTTCAGTAAAAAGAAGCCAATTGCGTAAACTGCAGTTAAAGCAATATTGAAACACTCGTGATGAAACAGTAGGCACTGTTGTTCTTCAGTTGATATTGAAACACTAAATTTACGATCTGTACAAACATTTACATGAAAACTATACAGTTCGTTGTCTTAGTTCATTATTCATCAGTGATAGTCTAGATAAAAACGGACTTGAATTATGTCTTCCAACGTAACATGAGATTTGATTGATCCATTTTTAATTTTTCAGTCTGTTGAAACGCCAGTGGAGCTCCAGTAAATGTGTATTTATTGCGTTTTCAGGTAAATTTCTGCACACACGATGTAAGGAACACCTTGTGAACGCCTTTGTGTGTTGCTAGGTTACTCAGTTAATGCATTTCCGGCTTGTAGGACTATTCTTGGCCTAATTCTGCCAGTAAGATAGCTGTAAAGATTACGAGTTGTACCAAGTACTTTAGAAAGTTTGACGCTATTTGGGGAGTTAAACGAACCTGTCAGCGAGTTGTATAAGTACAAAAGGCATAATGTTAAATTTGAATGTCACAGACTTTCTTTCCGTCTCTTTCAAACACAATGTTTAGCAAGAATCACATAATATTATTCAATAAACACAATGCTTGATGATGTCAATAGTGCTCGGATTCAGGTGTCTAACTCCTTCCATTTTCCTCCACTGTATGCAAAACATATCGCTTTATTTTTTTTAAATGACAATAAATACACATCAATTTAAAAATCTCGTTTATCCATCTTTCATGAATTTTTGTGATTCCATTGCTTCCAATTACATACCTTTATCAGATATTACAAGCACATATATCTCGCGTTTGAAAAAAAAACCATTAGAATTTTGGCATCATATCTAGGTTAACAGTTTAACCTGTGAAATACACGGCGCCTTATAGACTCTTCAGTATAAGGACGGACAAACATAACAACTCACTGATAAAATCAACCGAAGAAATAAAGGATCGTCAAACCTGAAACAGATATTGCCTGAAAGGCCTGCATATGTGGCCTTCCAAACCAGCTGCTATTTTGGTAGCATTACTAAGTTTGTTTGTATATTTGTTTTTTTTTGTGCATATTCTGGAAAGTAGCAAAGACAAAATTTAATAGTGATTGTTGTTAAAGTAAAGAATACAGAACTGCTCGCATTTACTATATTTACTAAAGTATTTATCTTCATCATACAGGATATTAGACTGGTCCAAATTTTGTTCGGCTTGTACAGTCAGCTATTTCAGTGTACCCTTGGGAAAGGCACTTAGCTCCCAACTCCCCGGTAATCATGACAATTCGCGAAAATTACAAAATATTTATTGTCAAAGACCGCTTTAACTTTGGTACCTTATTCCTATTCCCAGGAAACAATTGTAGGGAAGATGTAAAACATGCAGAGGAGTGTATACAACTGTGTATTTCAACCAAACGAATCTTTGGTATAATTTAGTAAGGCCATCTGGAACATCCTCATCTCTTTCCTACGAGAGTGGAATATCATTTAAACTCTGAAAGAGACTCAAAGGTAATCCTACTGTTACTCCCCAAACTGATACGCTTTTGGCCGACGAATATCAGCTACATGGGCGAACAACAGATAATCATGCAAACATAGACAATAAAAAACAACATTGGATCGATTTATAGCTGTTAATGAAACAAGCAACAGGGTGGAGCCAGCGGATTTATTGCGGAAACCCAGCATGGGATGCTGCCGCCTGTGGTTGAGTGTAATCGTTGGCGTGCCTCGCTAACAATGTTCGAACATAATTTTTTTTAGTAAATTATATTTCTCCAGTAATACTTACGTTATCACAATACATAAGGATAACTTTCTTTGCTATCTCCGATATCCTCTCGGAAAGACAGCTAAAGCGTATTTCTGTACACATACATACATACATACATACATACATACATACACACACACACACACACACACACACACACACACACATATATATATATATATATATATATATATATATATATATATATATGTATGTATATATGTATGTATATATGTATATATATATATATATATATATATATATATATATATATATATATATATATATGTATATATGTATATGTGTATATATATATATATATATATATATATATATATATATATATATATATATATATATATATATATATATATATATATATATATATGTGTATATGTATGTGTATATATATATATATATATATATATATATATATATATATATATATATATATATATATATATATCGGAATATCAGGTTTAAACCAGTTTTAGGTTTTCTTCAGCGAAACTTTAAAAGATGGTCTGATTATGGGGAAGGGTTGGAGGAATACTTTTTAATGTTTTCAGGTAAGTAGTACACGAGAAACATAATCTATTAAATAATTTACTTTCTCAAGCAAATTCATTATTTAATCATATTACATTAGGAGAATAGGTTAGGGGGCCTGGACCGTTTCGTCGACAGTCTCCACGATATAGCATAATTTTATTAATTAGAGAGGACTTGCGCGATTGCAACGAGTTGTTGGAACCGCCTCTCATTCCAGCTGCATTAAGATCTGTTGTTGCCTGCAAGGGGGTGTAGTGGTGGCATCTCGGCATCCCCTATGACGAACCTGTCGCGGGGTCACAGTAACGATGTCCGCAACTGAAACTGCCACGATGACCTAGCATGGGGAAATATTTACTTTGGTGGACGAAATCCCACAATTGCGAAATCGACTGAGCTCGGTTCATTGGATATGCTGCATTTTAGGCTGTTGCGCAGAGAGTTCACACAGCTAACCATGGGTATCATAGCGATACAGAATAATATCGACCAAAAACCAAGCCGACAGCGACGGAAGATCCACGTGTTGTTAATTCTGGTCAGTATAAACATTCCATCTAGTAACCAACCAACTAACTTGTATCCATTGATGTCAGTTACTAACCCGAGAGCGATGAAGCTTCCCGCATCACTCTGCCTCCGTACCAGTACATTCATTTTATCAAATTTAAATTTTCTAACTAGATTGGTCCTGCCATTAGCTATATCATTATTGTTAAACGGTGAAAAGTCATTGCTAACAATTCATATTCAATAACAATACGTATAGTGGTCTCCATCATCAGACATTCTGCTTCATTAAAAGTAGCATCATGGATGACACTACTTTTCCACATCGTGGTATTTTAGACCAAATTGGTTTGTTGAGCGGATCAAGGAAGTTGATTATCTTCAGACATATTTACAGACACACGGTCAGCCACTAGTAACCCGCGATTGCAAATTGTCTAAGCACTGATCAATAAAACATATCACGGACAGCTGTGGACAATCGAAAAGCAGCAATGTGGTACATTTGGAACTTTTGTGTCCATGAAATCCATCCGGGATCAAATACAACGTCGAGTTGCGAAATCCGGCGAGACATTGGAGCTACGACAAAAGGCACCATTTCTGCACTCAAAACTGAATATGACGAGTATGCAAAACGTTTTACCAATTCGCGCAAGAATTTCCGATGTTGGAATGTTGCTGCATAATATCTAAACGCGTCCGAGAGCCTCTGAAGCAATGCAGAGCGAATTAGATACAGCTCAGTAGATAACGACCAAAATCACACGATGTTTTGGTGACATTCATTTATAAGTTCAACTTGTTTTTTGTTTCGAGACCTCATTGCTCCACAGTCACGAGTGACTGAGATGGCCAAAGCTTTCAAGGGATTGGATCAATATCGTTAAAACCGACGAGGACAACCTGGTTGCACTGAGAAAAAAAACCTTGTGTGATTCAGTTTGTGACTTTCAGATTGATACTAGATTGTAATTTGAACCCTTCTGTGATACGTTTTATCCCTACGCTGACTGGTACGCTTTGAGAGTATTACGTTGCCCACGGATAGTCGAGAGTTTAGCGACTTTGTTGTAATTGATAGAAGATCTATGGGCAATCGAGTAGGATAGATTATCACTCGTGGTAATTATGTTACTGTGTATATTGTTCTTGAAACAGAACTATGTTTTCACACACAAGATAGTATTTACAACCTCAGAGCGTATACGAAGACCCCCGAGATTTAGTCATAGCGCCATATCCCGCATTTGTCATCGTCGTCGTAACGACAGTAATAAATACTCTAGCGTCATATACGGTCAGGCTTGATACACAAGAATATCGAGGTAATACAATCAATGACATTGAAACGCAGCTTTGCAATGAATTTGACAAGCATGCGGCCTTGCTGCATAGATAGAAACGTGCCAGGGGTATTATTATGTGGCAACGCCACCGCTGAGACTGTATGTTTAGTGTCACTGGAATGGCAACGCTAATGACGACCGCTGGTGCCACTGTCGGAATTACTATCAGTATTGTCTCGTTTTCGCGGTTTCATCAGGAAAGATAATGTCGACGCAGCTTCTTGTGCAGATGTGAAAACATTAACGTAATGATGGCAACGGAAAGCAGTCTGTGAAGGACCACACAACTGAATTCGGACGTGCTGGATGACACGGCCATTACAGCAGATGAACTGTCTCGTCACGACCGAGATCACGGCCATTGCAGCAGATGAACTGTCTCGTCACGACCGAGACACGGCCATTACAGCAGATGAACTGTCTCGTTACGACCGAGACACGGCCATTACAGCAGATGAACTGTCTCGTCACGACCGAGACACGGCCATTACAGCAGATGAGCTGTCTCGTCACGACCGAGACACGGCCATTGCAGCAGATGAACTGTCTCGTCACGACCGAGATCACGGCCATTACAGCAGATGAACTGTCTCGTCACGACCGAGACACGGCCATTACAGCAGATGAACTGTCTCGTCACGACCGAGACCACGGCCATTACAGCAGATGAACTGTCTCGTCACGACCGAGACCACGGCCATTACAGCAGATGAACTGTCTCGTCACGACCGAGACCACGGCCATTACAGCAGATGAACTGTCTCGTCACGACCGAGACCACGGCCATTACAGCAGATGAACTGTCTCGTCACGACCGAGACACGGCCATTACAGCAGATGAACTGTCTCGTCACGACCGAGACCAACAACTTTGACTGAATCAAGAACTGGGTCAAAATATCTGACACATCGTTACAGTAAGGTCACTGATAAACCACGGAACAATACATTTGTGTGCGTTGACAAACGCGTGCGGACATTAATTGTTTTGTCGTTGTAGTTGACGTTGGTTTTGTCTGCGTCATTGCTGTCGTCTTGACCATCACATTCACACTTAAAGGTCGATGAGATAAACAATTTGGTTGGCCAGATAGTCAGTGGCGTGTTTTTCTTATGGTCACATTTCATATCGAATGCAGCATCGACCTGTCGGCCTCTTCGAGTCTTCTAAACTGTTGAGCTCGCTGAGGCGAGTTATTCCGCTGTGTGGCAGCAGCGCTTTCACGTCCACATTCAATTCGGATATGTATTGCTTGTGTTGTTTGACAAATATGTATTCGAACGGCAGTTTATAGCGACCACTATCACGGCTTTGAGGAATATTCTGAAACTCTTCTTGGATAGGATCCGGATAATTTGGGGTGAAGATTAGGCGCATAGATTTCTAAATCTTCGACTTTATAAATAGAAAGCTCGATACTGTGTACGTTCATTTGTATAATATTGTGAATCTTTAAAATGACTTAATTTTCTTCACGTTGAAATACTGACAGAAAAGGAAACAAACGTGTGTTCAGTCTCCTTTAATTGCGACGGTGTTCACTGCAACAACATTGAACTCCTGGGATGTCAAACTACACCCTAGAAGGCTCATAGTATTCTTCAGCCATATCTACCTCTCAAAGAATTGTGCATACTATTCGAGTAATTTCCAATTAAGGGTCAACGTCAATTATTTTTCATGTCCTTTACAATCAACCCGAGATCGACCGCCTGCTCAATTAATAAGGACAAATATGTTTAACCGCGACCGTAGTTCCAACCTGAAATATACATTAAAATGAATTTATATATAAATTTAACCGTGCTGGACCACAAATGCACAATACACCCCAAATGTCCCATCATTAAGGAACTCTATATAAGTGTTTGAGTGTGTGTTGTCAGTATTAAGTTGACTATTGTCAGTGACCCTAAGTTCAAGAAGTGTCAACCTTTCTTTGAGATTTAAAGACGCACGCAGAGATATGTCTTTGTTGAACTCAGGGACATGGCAATCAACAGGTGCCAAACAAATAAATCATTTGCTGACAAGTTTAGTGTAGTGTTGCAACCGATACTATTGCGCTCTTATGGGGGGGGGGGGGGCTAGTTACTGGTCTTCTCTTCAGCTGATCTGGATAACCTTTTAGTCGTAGATGCAACCAGCTACGTGGTGATATTTTTAGCCACTGCTGTTTATGTATCGCAAAGCTGTTCGTTATTTTTCTATAATCCTGATCATTGACATAATCCTCGGTTCGGTGAACAAGTTTTATTACCCCTTGTTGACTCTTCTACGTTCACCACATGTAATGGGTAAGATAACTTACATTTAATTGTTAATTGTTGGTAAAATGTTTTCTATATTACCACAATCACACACGCGAGGGCTCTCCTCTGCTCATTCGAGGGTCATAAAATTTATATTTTAGAATCAACATTTCCGCGATCGCAGTAAAATAAACTCGCAGATCCTCCAACATAAGGGTGTTCAAAATTTTGTTAGCCATGTAAGCCATCAACTTCATTCAATCACGCGCGGCAGCGATCCCTGCTGGGCGTCAGCAATAAGTCCACTCACGCGCCCTGCTGTTAAATACATGCACTTGTCATTTTTCCTGCAACTTTGGAATAAAATAGCCTTTATTATATGCTCATTTTGTTTCTCCGTTAACTTTGCATTGTCAGAATCGTTCAGTATTTTACGATACTGAACTCGCGCGCAACATCATATTGCACTCATAAAGGAACTACTTTCTATTGTGAACAAACAATGGACGCAGATGGTCTGCACTTTTTGTAAACAAAGCATGTATACTCACATAGTAGGTGGTTTACGTTTTGGTTAAAATTGATCTGGGCGGAGTTATGTGCGCATTAATAATGTTGTTGTTGTGTAATGATGAATCTGCGTTTGTGTATTTAGTTTGGAATACGGCATACATTCAGTTACTTTGTTTCTTGCAGTGTATTTTGTTTATGTAATTAAGCTTTAATTAAAATAAGAACAATGAGCAAATAACAAAAAGGTTACTGCATTTTCATGGGAAAATATGAAATCGTTTTGTCGGATAGACATACTCCACTCCCAAGGTCGTGCAGTATTCCATTCGCAAAACTCGTTCGTATTTTCCCATGCAAATGCAGTAACCTATAATTATTATTATGATGTAAATAAGTTATTATGACGTAAAAACATAAAGGGCTTGATGGCAGCTTAAAACGACCTCTGCTACCATGTAACATCGTCAGCACATTACTCCGCATGAAAATAATTCCTGACACTTTTCTCCTACATATAGTCTTCATATTGTGTTCTAAAGCCATATAGGAGAAGTGCAGTAATGAAAGCAAATGGTTTTCTCCAGGTGGCATTTACCACCAAAATTACATCATTGAGGCAGTATAATTGTCCTCTCAATAAGAGATAACCCACTGTAAGGAGTTTGTTTCTTTCTTACGGTACCATGAGACGGCAAAGACCGAGGGCGTTCCTATTGCAAGTCTATCATCCCCATATTCAGGATACCTTTATGAGGTTTAGCAGTACAGCCGTGTAAACAATTATGAGATCAAGCCCATAACTAAGTCTAGATAAATGGACGGTTACGGGCATGTTTAAGTAACAGCATAGCCGTGTAAACAATTATGAGATCAAGCCCATAACTAAGTCTAGATAAATGGACGGTTACGGGCATGTTTAAGTAACAGAACTTCCATCGAATAGTCGACAAGAACTCTACTCCTGTGATCGTCTTTACTTTATGAGATTTTTAAAAAATGTCTAATGACTGTCGTGACGATCCATCCGGTGAATCTTGACTAAATTGTGGCTGAATAAATTCTCATCCATACTGAAAGATTTGTTTATAATTACTTCTTGTTTTGTCTCATACTGAGTGCAATGTCCAAGATGAATGCAGACAAGCATAATATGATCAGATTTCTGATAGATTCATTTTGCATATCATATTGGATGGTGTTACAGCTATTTGTCTTAATGCACACTAATATTTGCTAGAAATCATCGAAACTGAAAATCGGTCCTTAAAATTTATTTTTAAAGGCAAATAGAGTTCTGAACATTAATTAGCAATGTGTGAGTACTATTCGTTTCACTTTTTATAAAAAGCAACCTCAGCATGAGTAAATGTTACACAGTATTCAGTCCAATTTAATTGGCTTTCTCAAATCATTGATTGTGTCATATTATATTGGATTCAGTCCAATTTGGTTGGCTTTCTCAAATCATTGATTGTGTCATATTATATGGGATTCAGTCCAATTTGATTGGCTTCCTCAAATCATTGGTTGTGTCATATTATATGGGATTCAGTCCAATTTGGTTGGCTTCCTCAAATCATTGGTTGTGTCATATTATATGGGATTCAGTCCAATATGGTTGGCTTCCTCAAATCATTGATTGTGTCGTATTAAATGGCATTCAATCCAATTTGGTTGGCTTCGTTAAGTCATTGATTGTGTCGTATTATATAGGATTCAGTAAAATTTGGTTGGCTACGTTGTCATTGATTGTGTCGTTGTTGTTGTTGTTGTGGGGTTTAACGCCATTTTTCAGCACACGATAGGCTATACATGGCGGCCAGTATTAATGGTGGAGGAAGAACCCGAAAAAGCCCGGAAAGAACCACCGACCCACGAGAAGCTACTGGCAAGCTTTCTCACATGCCCACATTGGCTGAAACTTAGGCTCGAACCGCCGCAGACAGAGGTGAGATGGCAGTGATCCGTAACGAAGAGCGCTTTAGACCACTCGGCCACTCGGGGCCCCTGATTGTGTCGTATTATACGGTATTCAGTCCAATTTGGTTGGCTACGTTAAGTCATTGATTGTGTCGCATTATATTGGATTCAGTCCAATTTGGCTGGCGTTTTTAAATCATTCATTGTGTCGTTTTGTATGGCATTCAGTCCAATTTGTTTGGCTTCTTTAAATCATAGATTGTGTCATATTATATGGCATTCAGTCCAAATTAAGTTGGCTTCCTGAAATCATTGACTGTGTCGTGGTTTTTTGGAAATCAGTCCAATTTGGTTGACTTCGTTAAATTATTAATTGTGTCGTATTATATGGCAATCAGTCAAACTTTAGCTGGCCTCGTGAAATCATTCATTGTGTCCTTAAAGCATTCATTATATGTATTATATGTTAATCAGTCTAATTTGGTTGGCTTCGTTAAACCATTGATTGTGTCGTAATTATATGGAAAGGATACGTTCTCAAAAGTGCTTTTCTTAGAATTCGTAAGACTCGCTCTTTAATTCAGTATTTTTTAAATTTTCTACTACTATGCCTCTGATTTTCCTTGATTTCTTTTTGCTACAAATTTAAATATCTAAAGAACAAAGTCTGAGACACAAAATGCTATTCCGATATCCAGAAATAAAGCTACCGGCGAAATGACTTCTTTTGTAAATTGTATAAACTGAATCACATAAAAATCAATTAAATCACTTGATGAAAGCTTACTAATAGCTAATCACATAAATAAAGATGATGATGATGATGATGATGATTATTATTATTATTATTATTATCGCTGATTTTTGGAAATCGAATACGTTTACTTATCAAAGTTTTCTATCTAGAACTCACGTATTATTATTATTATTATTATTATTATTATTGTTGTTGTTGTTTTTGGAAATCGAATACGTTTACTTATCACAGTTTTCTATCTGGAACTCACGCATTGGTTTTACACAATATTTCAATGTACCATAGGTGCCATAAATCTTAAATGTACTGTATATTCATATTTCAATGTACCATACGTGCCATAAATCTCTTAAATGTACTGTATATTCATATTTCAATGTACCATACGTGCCATAAATCTCTTAAGTGTACTGTATATTCATATTTCAATGTACCACAGGTGCCATAAATCTCTTAAATGTACTGTATATTCATATTTCAATGTACCATGCGTGCCATAAATCTCTTAAATGTACTGTATATTCATATTTCAATGTACCATACGTGCCATAAATCTTTTAAATGTACTGTATATTCATATTTCAATTTACCGTACGTGCCATAAATCTCTTAAATGTACTGTATATTCATATTTCAATGTACCATACGTGCCATAAATCTCTTAAATGTACTGTATATTCATATTTCAATGTACCATACGTGCCATAAATCTCTTAAATGTACTGCATATTCTCTCCCTCTCACCCATCCACGATAAAGAGCAAAATAAATTACCACATTATAATTTATGTTTTCGGAGTAAAAATAACCCAAAATTTCCAATGGGTGTCAAAGTTTACAACGTTAAGAATTTTTAGATCTATCATGTGAAAGTCTGTAACCAGTACACTGTATACTAAGGTATACATAACTCTATAAATATATATACACTGTATACAAAGGTATATATACCTCTACAAATATATATACACTGTATACTAAGGTATACATACCTTTGTATATATATATATATATATATATATATATATATATATATATATATATATATATATATATATATATATATATATATATATATATATATATACACTGTATACCAAGATCTACATACCTCTATAACTATATATATGCACTGTATACTAAGGTTTACAGACCTCTCTCTCTCTCTCTCTCTCTCTCTCTCTCTCTCTCTCTATATATATATATATATATATATATATATATATATATATATATATATACACTAAGGTCTACTGACCTCTATAAAGATATATACACTGTATACTAAGGTCTACAGACCTCTGTCTGTATATCTGTATATACACTGTATACTAAGGTCTACAGCCTTCTATAAATATATATACACTGTATACTAAGGTCTACCAACCTCTATAATAATTTCGTCGATATCATTACTTTGTGATAAAGAACACTCACGTTATTTTCAGGTGAGATAGGCATCAACCAGCCGCTGTGTTGTGAAAGATGCCACCCTACACAAAGATTATGTCGGCATGCACCGCTGATTATAAGAAAAACTTCCAGCGATAGCTGTGGAAATTTGTAAATATCACGTCAGAGTGGCAACCGTTATCGATCATTCATTTAGGTCTTGAAACATTTCCATTGATGCTAAGACCAAAATATGTGATAAAATGTTTTAAGATTATATCGAAAAGACTTTTTGAAGTCCAAACTACTAGATGAGAGGTAGGTTTCAAGCAGTCTCTTTGGATACCTACACATATTTTTTGTTATATATTTTTTAGTCAATTGGAAATGGCGTTGTATGGTTTTAAAAGGGATTCTGCTGTGCCAGATAGAGCCCACACATGGCGAACATTATAGTCTTTTTTTTTTTTGTTGCATCCAGTGTGGAATACAATACCAAGGAAAAAGAAAATCTATTAACAGTGAAAACAAACACTTAGCGTGAAATCTTGTAAATGGCATATATCTACTTTATTGAAAGAGATACCATTCAACTGGCCATTCTAAATGACAGCAACATTCGGATTCGTCTTGTTGCCTTTGCCGCTTGAAGATTCTTTTGTCGATAGTGGAAAATATCTGGGTAGTGTAAAGAAAAGATGTTATGGATTTTGGTATCTGAACGGAAGGCCACATATAGGCATGCACTTCTGCTACCTGACGCAGATTATATAGATTATAGAAATGCATAAATACGTACCTCATTCAGTGATCTCTCAAAACAGTTAGCACATAATGCTTATACTTGTGTTCTATATCAAACCACGTTTTCCTTTTACACGATTAGGATAGGAGTACAAAAGGAAAACGAAATTCATATAGTTTTATAGGTTCTGAAATAAGTATTAAGTATAATAGTCCGGAATTTTTTATAATTATTTATTTGCATTTGTCCATCAGGTGCCGTGGTATTTTTGAAAACAGATAACATAAATACATAAAAATAAAAATAGCTAAAGAATGTTTTTTTTTTTTTATATTATGACGTGCTAGGAATGTGGAAGTGGTGTGAAGCGTTGCCAGATCGCTTGCTGGGTTTGGTTCGTACCTAAAATGAAGGCGAAACGTCTTTACAATGCTACAAAAGTGGAGTAATTTGAGTCTCTATTTCTGTTCCTTTGCTTTTTCCCACATTTTCATTATTGCTTCACATGAAAGGCACAGAAATTGATCTTGTTGCGGACGACACAGTCTCAGATGCATTAAATGACACAGTCCCTTATACAGAACAAACATAAATACTACAGGACATTGAGCTGTTATAATCTTGTGTGAAACTAACAAAATGGATTAAACACAGAAAAGAATTAATTGCATGACAACTGGATCTAGGCAACAATTCAATAAATTAGAGGATGTCAATATACGTTTTTTAAACAAATATTTAAATTTAAAACTATGGAAAACAACTTTTAGGAGCGATTTTTGACAGGCATTTATCATAAAAAGATCAAATAAAACGCCATTCTGCATTAACCCCCTGCACGGCCTTCTTTACCAGATTGTCCAGAATGTAGGAGGGGTGGTTAATTGGATTTGGCTGGCGTTATGTAGAGAATGACCTTCCTCGATTTTATTGCCCGGTGGGAGTGGACAGAATGAATATCAACAGAGAACTGAGCAAGAGTACTAGGAAGAAATAATGCAATACGAGCCCCATATACAAGAAAAAATAACAAAATTTAATAAGGAATAATTAATAGCGGCAACTCCAATGTCTCATTTCGATTTATTTCATCATACTAACGAGTGGTGAAAAGAGTGCAATGTCTAGGACTGATTGCATCAACTTCCACTCGTGACCTGTGTATCACGTCTTCCCATTCTCTAGTCTTCCTATTATGAAAGCCTCATCTTTTCCTGGGCTTTCTAGTCCTTTATTCTGAACACATGACCTATTTCCGGACTTCCTACTTCCATCTTCAGACTTTCCTGTCTTTCCCAGTTTACCCCTAAATCTCTATATGTATCATTTTCTATACTTACATAAAATTTCTCACTTACGTTACTCAGAAGCATACTAGCTATCACACTGCAGAAATTCTGACTTAGAACACCACCCTCACTTCACAGCGACCGGCCATATATTAACACTGGAGCATTGTATCTAACAGTACCTATCGTTTAACCTAAGATACCACATGCTCGATTACTACTGCATAAAATTCACAACATTCTAGCTTACAGCAATTCCTAACTTACTAGATTATTTAGACATTACAAAATCAGATATAAATATGCGATTATCGTTAACTCACTATAATCACTATCGTTCTAACATAGAAATGAAATTATTTCATATAACCCTATGAAATCCTACACTAATGAAAACTTGGATAGCATGCAATCGTCAGTTCTAGCAATGAACTAGTAACTGTAAAATCAAAGCGATACATTGCATAACAACTCTAGAATCAACATATTTCCATGAACTCGAATAAACGATATTTAATATGGACCCTAGTCATGTCAAACACATTTGCACAAAACAAACAACAATTGAAAATTATTTGAAAAATTAGAATTGCGTACCGTATGCTGTTCTCGTTCAGAAAGTATGCGTCCTAGCACTAAACACTGTCTTTTCTTACAAGACATCCACCTGGTCCCTTTTTGTTGTTTAACGAGGAAATCACTATTTCTTTTGATTCTTCCTCGGAGCCAAACTTCCTCTCTCTCGGGAAAGTTAAGACTAAAGAATTTCGACCAAGGTCGTCACTTTAAATTCACCTTACTTCCAAAGTGTACGTCTTAATTTACTCTGACCAATCGTACGCAGTGGTTCCTAAATTTTCCCAAGATAATCATTTCCTTTGTCAGATTTTGGATAGTCTAGAATCTCGGAACTACATTTCAATCAATTTCCATTTGAGAAATGATAATGTGACATGGGTTCCAATCCAGAGATTATGGTTGGTAGCTCAAATGTTTACTTTCTCAGGACAGCGTTGCGATGCCCTGGTCAAATCTCAATGAGTCATAGAAGTTAGTATTTCAAGTCTAACACTGACATGGGGGGGGGGGGGGCAAAAAAAACGAAAGGTCGAAGCGACCCTTCACAAAGACCTTTCTGGCTTAAATTTGATAAAATTGTAATGCTTAACGCATTCAACTTTAAGGTTCACTACTATTAAAGCTTCGATACTTTACTAGATGTTAGTATTGGTATTGAAATGCTACCTGTTTTCGTTAGGCACTTAAGCTCCCAAAACGAGGCTATAGGATTATTCCAAGAAAATACAACCCATCTTCTCTTGTATTCATTAATTTCCGGTTGTTACCATTCAAGTATTGAGTAAAGTACTTCATAGCCCCTCTGACATATAAATATTTTTATAACACGGCTCACAATGTATCAACGATGTCCTCATTTAAAATTCTAATATCGATTTACATAATCTGCGGTTTATGTCGTATTATAATATTCAATGGCCTATATTCAGTATGATTTTGTGCAAAGCACACTTCACATATTCCTCCGCAGCAGCGTTGTGAAATGTGTTCCAAAAGATGTCAACTAAAAACCACAAATTTCTTCTTTCTGATTATGCCTCAGCTCTGACAGAATAAAATACTTAACTTGCGATACGTGGACTAATTTTCCATCACCTAAACTAAGATGTGTAACTTCTGTCTGGTTTATTCTAATATGTGTATGTATGCATGTGTGTGTGGATATCAAAAATATGTTCTAGATTCGTGTGTTTGGTCGCCATGAAGATGTGTGTGTGTGTGCGTGAGCATGTATATCGCATCTTGATATACATCGAAGACACCAACATAACTAACAACGTAGGGTCTGATAGATGCAAGATTGCATTGGAGTTCGAAAGAAAAATAAAAAGGGAATCCAAACTATCAGCACAAATATTATATAATCACAAAATATTGGATAACAGGGTTCGAAAACGTTTTCGCAGAATTTTCACCGAAATCAAGGTCTTTGTCGTTTTTTAATGAAACTCTAACACACACACACACACACACACACACACACACACACACACAAACACACACACTATTTACATTTTGGCTCAGAGAAGAAAAGCTATTAAAGTAAATATTGGGCCTAATCTAAAGGAAAACACGAAAATAACTTGCAATAACTATATGCATTATCTAAGAAAACGGAATCGAGAGTAGTTCAATAGCGGAAAGCTGTTTAGGATGTTTTTGTTATCTTCGTTGCGAGCATATTTGTGCTTCTTATGGCGCCATCTATGATCTGCAGCAGTACATTATTCGCGTGCAGACTTACATTCCGGATAAATGCTTTTAGGAGACAAACTAAGATAACGCATTTAGATTATAAGGTAGGGTGGTGATATGTATGTATGTATGTATGTATGTATGCATGTATGTATGTATGTGTGTGTATATGTGTGTGCGTATGTATATATGCATGTATGTATGTATGTATGTATGTATGTATGTATGTATGTATGTATGTAGATAATATATAAACGGATACATGCGATTGAATCTCGCTATGTCAGTGGTTTCCCAAGATCTTTAGTACTAGAAAGCAAAGAAAGGAAATGGTTTCACACACACACACACACACACACACACACACACGAGCGCGCGGTTCAAAGTACATTAACCTGCTTTCCCGCGTTTAGTGACTTTGTTCGCGGATCAGTAAAACCAAGTACTTATTTATCCGATAGGGCAGTTGAAGTCACCACCGATAATCTATCATAACAGTTAAATGGTCTTGAGTCGGCATTCCCTTTAATAGTTAATTAATATATTTATTGTGTTAATGGACGTACCATGCCTACCAAATCTCAAGATAAAAGCCAGAGAATCGTGCCTTTTGTTCCGTCTCAGAATCTTCGGAATTGCATAGCGGTTGTGTATTTGGATTTTTAACGTAACTTTATCAGTTTTCCAGTCATATCGCGACGATGTCTGCAGTGTGGAAGTTGATAGTGATGTCTAGCACTGGGGCATTATGCCGTAGACATGTAGCATGATGTCTCACCCAGTCACATTATCCTGACACCAGGCCGACCAGTCCTAACACTAACCTCGTAATGCTGAGTGCCAAGCGAGGCAGCTGCTAGTATCATTTTATACGTCTTTGGTATGACTCGGCTGGGGTTCAAACACACGACCTCCCGCATTGGATTTACATAGAAAATCTCCGGAATTTAGGTTCAGGATTCAGCGTGGGGTTACTGTAATAAATTTCATTAACGTATTTTTATCAACCAAAAACACCACAGATAAATAATAATAATAATAATAATAATAATAATAATAATAATAATAATAATATTATTATTATTATTATTATTATTATTATTATTTACTATTTTTAACGAGGATAACACATTTGGTCATGACTGACCCATCTGCGCTGGATAAAAGGCTAGGTAATTGATAACTAGTAGAAAAAGATAAGTTTTGTCAATGCAGTTTGACATGAATGATTCTGTCGAAAACCTTATTGTGATCTAAAGAGGAATTGATACTTGTCAAGATATCTGAAAATATGCTTGCTGACATGTTTTTCTATAATTTTTGAAAGTACGGATATAACAGATATGGGTCGATTGTTGGATGGGTCATTCTTTTAATTTCCTTTATAAACTGCGAATACTTTTGTTAACTTCAATGTTTGGATGCGATTTGGGATTTTCTATAAACAGAATCGGCCTTAGTTTGATTACTATGAATGAAAACAGCAAATAGTAATAATTGATTTATCGGCATATTGCGGGGCTATATAGCTTTTATCTGTCAAGTAAGCCGAAGGTTGGGTTACTGCGTGAAGTTAGCTATTGGAAATGGGTAAGTGTATTTGAAAAAAATATCCTTATAAAAGCCGGATACTAAATAAAAATATCCGTATAAAAGCCGGATACTAAATAAAAATATCCGTATAAAAGCCGGATACTAAATAAAAATCTCATGATTTCTGACCAAAAGGTTTGGCAAGCTTGGAGTATCTACCAATATTATGCAATTGGCGAAGCAGAATGTATGTTCGCGGCGCAAATGGACAGGTTTTAAACTAGTCATCTTGCCATCAAGTAAATTGGTGTGATTATTGTCACAACAGTCTCCTTTCACGTATAACTAACCTGGTGTACTTCCAGCAAACATTGATCTCACTTCTTAACATAACAAAATATACAGGGTCTCGGGCTAGTACTGACCCGTCAGTAAAGGTAGCGTTCCAAAACTAAATGGACATTTCTAAACACGTGGAAGTAATTGCATGGTCCGACGTAGACACCGCACATATTCGATGAGGACAATAATATGCCATCGCAAAACATGATCAAGGGAAGAGTCAAAGAAAGTACCAGGCATGCTGGGAAAACGAATATGAACAGCTGAAATAGAACTCTGGACAGGCCGTGATGTATACTTTCTGCTCTGATTATTCGAAGACGAAGATACGCTGGGTAATTCATTCGTTGATAAGCATATAAACTTCATTAATCATCGATGTAATCACACAATGCAAGGTCCCTACACATAATGGCAGATGGATACATGAAATCTAAACAGAATGTTGGTTACTCAAAGAGCAGAGCAAATATATACATCTTTGAACAAGGGGTCTAGGAGACCCTAGGACATGGAATTTCAACTTTAAGTTAGTCTTGCTAGTAAAATATACTTGCTATTGTTTTTTAAATAATGCTAATGAATAAAACTGTTAATCAGAAACTGAACTGACTTGTGTTTGATATTAAGCATGATCGGTATTTCTTATGTTGATTATGCGAGATAGTGTAACATTTAAAATTTATAATTTATTTGAGATATATATGATATATACACGATTTTCACCTGGTTTTAAAAACAATTCAGATTATATCTTTTAAATTTAATTCAGAGACATATTCTTTCTATTTTGCTCAATGTATCCATTTTGTAGACAGAGATAGACGGAGAAAGAGAGAGAGGAGAGATTATAGTCCGATCATGGTTTACACAACGTCTGAGTCTCATGTATAAAGAGTCATTTATATGAATCGTAGTCCCCTGTATGCAGATAAAATACTGAGTTTATCAAGTAATACTTTATTGTCTTCTTATAATCCCAAATTGCCGGAGATAAATATGAGGTTTATTGAATTTGTATATACATTGCAAAGTTGTTCTATTGTAATTTATTCTTTGTCTGCAAATATTGGATATATAAGTCCTTGATTTGTTTTGGTCTGGGGTTTGACAGCACAGCAGGAAGTATAATCTAAACCCACAAACGTTTGGTCTCAAGACAGGCTCGGTAACTACTGTTTGACATTCTTATTTGAGACGTTAATATATTGATGTTTGCTATTTCTAAACGTTCTGACATTATATTTCAACTAACGGAAGAGTAATAGTTGGAAATAATATAAACAATGGCGGTAAATTTGGCATAATTGATAGTTGGAAATAATATAAACAATGTTGGTAAGTTTGGCGTAATTGATAGTTGGAAATAATATAAACAATGGCGTTAAGTTTGGCGTAATTAATAGTTGGAAATAATATAAACAATGTCGGTAAGTTTGGCGTAATTGATAGTTGGAAATAATATAAACAATGGCGGTAAATTTTGGCGTAATTGATTGTTGGAAAAAACATAAACAATGGCGGTAAATTTGGCGTAATTGTAGCAAGCTGCAGCAGAATAGGAACCATCTCTTGAATTAAAATGAAATGAGAAAGACGCAAAATGTTGGTCAATGAATTAAAATGAAATGAGAAAGACGCAAAATGTTGGTCAATACACCTGTTTCACTTTTGGAATCTATCCTAATTTTACTGATGCAATTGTAAATGATGAGTTAGCTTCCCATTAAATTATACAGTTTGTTTTGCTTATATAACTAAAGTCAGCAAATGAATTTGATAGCAGTTTGTCTCGGTTCTGTTCCAAATTCATAGGATCTAAATATGTTAACGAAATTGGCCTTTGAAACATCTGTTAAATGTAAGTCGCAGCTGGCATGTTACAAAATCTTCCTGAAAGCAGATTCAATTAAGTGGAAATTAACATTGGGTATATTATATACTAATTAAAGAATATCAAGCAAAGAAAGGTGTTAACAACCTGATGAGATAAACAGGTGCGTGAAGAATGCTAAATGTACGTTGATATTTATTGTTATTTATTAAAAGGATTTATCAATTATCGGAAGTTAGGTGAATGTTGGTATCACCTCGACAATAAAAGTCAAAATTATGACCTTTACATATTGATGTAGTATTAACTTATATTTGAATATAGACAATAATGTGAAAAGCAGGATTCGGAACTACACACTAGTATTTTAAAGCACACCTAATGTAATAATGTTTTTAGATAAACTTATGAAATGTCTTAATTATGTATGGACAGTATACTTTTAAGTCTGGTCAAGGATATAAACTGTTCTTTTGAATGTCCAAAGTTAAGTATTATTGCCACAACAATTGAAAGCATTTTATATTCATTTAATTGAGAATCAAAAACTAAAATCACATCAGCTTGACTTCTAATAATAGCATTTAGATATGGTAATCGTTTTTTCTAGATAATGCCTAGTCGTATATTTGAAATCACACCTACACAACCTAGAAAGGAAGCGTCATATTATCAGGTAATTTTGAGTCTGAATGACAATAAGTGAATTCAGATATTTACTGACAATATTCTTTGTGACAATACAAACTTGTAGCTAAATTTACAAATGCAGAAATCCACTTTTCTCGTAGCTTCTGTTTATCAGTTCATCAGACCCCCCTACTCTCTGTCTGTCTATCTGTCTGTCTGTCTGTCTGTCTCTCTCTTTCAATTGACTCGTCGTCACCATACAGTTGGGATACATAATTTAAGCAGCATCCATTAGCAGCATTTGAACCTGTCTCTATGGATATTGTGCGATCAATCCTGATGAAGAGTGCACCAAAGTCATGTGAACTTGACCCAATTCCAACAACACTGCTGCTTGAGTGTTTAGATCCAGTATTGCCTTCACTAACTGATGTTATTAATACCTCTCTCTCATCCGGGGAATTCCCATCATTTTTCAAAACTGCCATTGTAAACCCTCTGCTGAAGAAACCAACCCTAGACCTTTAATGATTTAAAGAACTACCGCCCAGTTTCTAATCTCCCATTCATATAAAAAAACATCTTAGAAAAGGTTGTTCTATCCAAGCTTGTATCTCATCTAAATTCAAATAGTCTTTTTAGCAATGTACAATCTGCATATCGCCCTTGCCACAGTAATGAAACTATTCTTCTAAAAGTAGTTAATGACATTCTCTATGCGTTGGATAGCGGAAAGATTACAGTCCTCACCCTCCTTGATATGTCTGCAGCATTTGACCCAATAGACCATGATATATTACTTCACTGTCTCCAGCATGTATTTGGCATTCATGATACAGCTTTACTGTGGTTCAAGTCCTACTTGGTCAACAGGACACAAATTGTATCTGCAAATGGAATACACTCCAGCCCAGTTGATCTATGTTGTGGTGTTTTACAAGGGTCTGTTCTTGGACCTGTTCTCTTCATTCTCTACACTCAGTCGCTCTCAAGTGACATAGATCATCATCCAGTGTCTCACCAGTTGTACGCTGATGACACCCAAATATACAAATCTAGCCACCCAACTCAAGTTGATGCTACCATCCAAGGTGTAGAAAGGTGCATTTCTGATGTGAAATCATGGATGACATGCAACAGGCTGCAGATGAATGATGATACAACTGAGGCCATTCTGATCACAACACAAAGACTTTCTCATTCACATCCTTTACCTCAAACAATAAATATCAGCAACACCAACATTAAATTCACACAATCGGTACGAAACTTATGTGTTACTCTTGACAGTACTCTCACATTGCACCAACATGTCATAAACATATGCAAGGCTGATACGCATCAGCTCGATTCGCAAATATCTTTCAGCTGATGCCACTAAAACACTTGTGTGTTCATTAGTACTTTCAAGACTGGACTATTGTAACTCATTTCTGTCTGGTTCATCTCAATAACTGCTCCAGAAACTTCAAAAAGTTCAAAACATAGCTGCTCGGATCATACTTAGAGTACCACGATCAGAGCACATCTCGCCGCTGCTCTGTACCCTATACTGACTATACATTCGATCCAGGATCAAGCACAAAATTTGTTCTCTGTGCTACATTTCACTGTCGGACTCTAGTCCAACATACCTATCTGACCTCCCCCATGTGTACACACCAGCAAGATACTTACGATCCTCTTCTGACAATCGTATACTCATTATTCTCACTATGAAAACAAAGTCATATGGACAGCGTTCTTTTGCATACCAGGGCACGGCAACGTGGAATGAATTGCCCACTGAACTTAGACACAAAGACACAGTGATCCCATTCAAGAGAGCTCTCAAAATTCACTTATTTCGACTGCAAGAACAAACTTAAAGACCTAATAATGTTTCCTACCTTAAATATTCTCAGCATGTTTTTTTTTTAATGTTTTCTCATTTGATGTTGCTTGTTTTTGTAATCATATTATTATATGTTTTTTTTAATCTTATAGGTGTTGTCAAATGTTGTAAAGCGCTTAGAGCTTCTAAAGATTAGGCGCTATACAAAGTCCTCATTATTATTATTATACATATGTATGGTTCGACACAGGTCACAATTATTCTTCAGATATATATATATATATATATATATATATATATATATATATATATATATATATATATATATATATATGACTTAGAGTTTTACATATAGATGTGACTTAGAGTTTTACATATAGATGTGACTTAGAGTTTTACGTATAGATATGACTTAGAGTTTTACATATAGACATGACTCAGAGTTTTACATATAGATATGACTTAGAGTTTTACATATAGATGTGACTTAGAGTTTTACATATAGATGTGACTTAGAGTTTTATATATAGATATGACTTAGAGTTTTACATATAGATGTGACTTAGAGTTTTACATATAGATATGACTTAGAGTTTTACATATAGACATGACTTAGAGTTTTACATATAGATATGACTTAGAGTTTTACATATACATAAGACTTAGAGTTTTAGTTAACAAAACGTTGCTAATTATTGAATCTACAGCGAGAACACTCGTAATACCTGTGAATGTTTGATGACAATTGACTATATTTAAAAACGATTACCAGTATATAAATTCGGTAATGTGACTTTGTAAGATTTATAAAATTCACATATACTTAAAGATCAGGCTTAATTAACCGACGTCAGAGCTTGGGAAAGTAACAAATGACGAAAGTGAACAAGTGAAGTAAATAATTTGTACCGTAGAACGAGGTTTTAAACATGTTTAACCGATGTGAAATGAATAATTATATTGATTTAACATTTTATATACAAAATATGGACATAAAATACAATGATATTTGATAGGGTATAATTAGTAACATTGCACATACATAGACATCAACCACTTAGGCGAAACTATAAATATCAGTTCCTGAATGCATTAAGAAGAAGAATATATGCATGTGCTCTCGAATGTGTTAATAGTGAGTGATCATGCCGACTAACCATCAATGTACAATATAGACAAACATAATCACTGGTTTAAATGATGCTTGGCACATATTTGAACTGCATGCGATATTTTGTGTTGTAAATAACTAGGTACTATTTCAAGGGGAAGACAGCGGAGTAAAGAGAAATTACATTAATCATCTTGAAATATTTCAAACGAAGACTCAAATACATACTGTCATGGTAATTATATAATTATATTTAGCGTTTTTGGACCTAGAGATTATAAAGTTGTAATATGCCAATACTTTGGAATAAAAGATTTCCAAAATCGGTAAAATCACAGAAAATAGTGTGTGTGATTTGTATTTTTAAAGTAGCTTTAGCGATTTTTCAGTCATATGGCTACGATGTCTGCAGTGTGGCAGTTTATAGTGATGACTAGCACTGGGACACCATGCCGCAGACATGCAGCATGATGTTCCACCCAGTCACATTATCCTGACACCAGGCCGACCAGTCCTAACACAAAAATCTTAATGCTGAGCGCCAAGCGAGGCAGCTGTTAGTACCATTTTTGTAAGTCTTTAATATGACTCCGCCGGGGATCGAACCCACGACCTCCCCGCATCCGAGGCGGACGCTCTAACCACTAGGCCACCGGAGCGGTTGCACAGAAAATAAACATTATGAACAAAAACATCTGTAAATGAAGACATTTCACCAGAGTTTTGTTTGTAAACCAGATCAACCTTCAAGACATATACAATAATAATCTGCAGAGGAACAGACAGCATTTAAATATTGTAGTATGCGCTGGGTATTATTACTAAACCAATGTCTTTCTTGTTCTGAAAATCTGTGCACGCCACATATAGGGTAAAATATGTAAGAAGAACAAATATTAATACTGTTGTCAGTTTTAAGTTTACATGATGACTTGTAGATTTTATATTTCTGTTCCAATCCAATTATTAAAAATATGTTCTGTTGTAGATAGCTTTACGTGTTTCTTTTATTCTGTAAAGATAGTCACCGCCGGTTAGATTTTTTCCGTAAGAAACATTATGGTTGAAGACTACCAATTCAATATAAAGATCAATACAATTTCAAAATCATTTTTTTGGGGTACAGTAAATTAGTGGACAACAATTGTGAATAAGCATGATTTATTAAAATTACGTATCGCTGCGAAACATATGTTGCGTGTAACTTGCAATTAGTAAAATGTAATGAAGCAGAGTTGACTCCATAATTACAAACTGTTTTTGGATTGTAGATTCAGATTTACAAATGCCCAACCAAAATTAACCCTAAACTCGGTTGATGAGATCTCTTTAACAACTGAAATTTCGCCTCCTCAATCAATAATTCATTTGTTACTATCCTTAAACTATTGACGAATTAAAATACAAAACTGTTAAAGCACCAATATATTGGTTTTGTTTCCTCCTCAGACATTTCTTTTGTTGTTATTAATTTCCATTTTTAATTCGCCAAATCTAAAATCAAATAGATTAATTCTGATGATTTCTGCGTTTATTTAAGTTTTAAATGTTACTTTTATGGGTTCACTTTTAACAAAGCTGAAACTACCACTTAATGTCAAAAATAATTTGAAATCTATTGGAGTTCTAACTGCATCTACGAATGATGTAAGCTAATTTATCAAATCAGTTACATCGTTTTAATACATTATCGCTTCGTGCATATTTCGTCAATTTCACCTTGCACTATATCGATACTATTGACCAGTTCTTGATGAAAATATCCCTTCTTGTCTGTTTTTGATTATTCAAACTAAGCATGCAAGGTTCTGATAAATTTTATATTCTCACAGATCTGCAAGGGTTTGATGTTTTCATTGAGCTATCGGTTCGTAATGTAGAGAGTATGTAACAAGATATCCGGGTGGGATTCTGGATTTACAACAGAACACTTTTGATGGTGACACACATACAATGTTTAATGATAAATGACTTGAATGAGCTACCAGTCACACTGGTCATTCAAGCAGACAGTATTCCAGGTTGGTCAATCAAGCAATCAGCACCCACCAATCACCGTCAGCAACGCCAGATCACCTGCTACTCGACCAGCAATACTGTTTACTCAGATCTACGGCCGCTATGGTTCAGCTTCACAGCTGCTACTGTCATTTCTTATGGTTAACTCTACAGCTTGAACCACGACGACTCCGATAACTCCGACCACTCTGGTCACTCGGGTCAGTCAGACTAGTCCGACCACTTTGATCACTCTGGTCACTCTGACCAGTCACACCACTCCGATCACTCCGATCGTTCAAGCCAACTGGTCATTCCGACCACTCCGATGACTATGGTCACTCTGGTCAGTCCGACCACTGCGACCACTCTGGTCAGCTCAACAGACGACGATTTGCAAGTCCTTAAAGAAGACAGCTCACTGACAAGACGTTCTGTCAAGATTTTGCCTTACGGTGAGGCATTTATATACGGACGATGTGACAATACATCTCTGTGAGCTGGACTAATTCGGTTCATCTCATCGAAAGCACTTCGCACGTGCGGCATAAGATGAACCGAACTCATTATTTTGAAATCTTTATAGATTATACAAAATCACCCTCGGGTATCTTTGTACACAAAAAACGAAACTCGAATAATAATAATAATAATAATAATGAGGACTTTGTATAGCGCCTAATCTTTAGAAGCTCTAAGCGCTTTACAACATTAGACTAAACCTATAAGATAAGAAACATAATAATATTATTACAAAAACAAACAACATGAAATTAGAAACACATTAAAAAATAAAAAACATGCTGAGAATATTTCAGATAGGAAACATTATTAGGTCTTTAAGTTTGTTTTTGCAGTCGAAATAAGTGAGTTTTGAGAGTCCTCTTGAATGTGATCACTGTGTCTTTGTGTCTAAGTTCAGTGGAAAATTCATTCCACGTTGCTGGGCCCTGGTATGCAAAGGAACGCTGTCCATATGACTTTGTTTTCATATTGGCAATAATGAGTATACGATTGTCAGAAGAGGAGCATAAGTATCTTGATAGTGTGTACACATGGGTGAGGTCGGATAGGTATGTTGGACTAGAGTCCGACAGTGAAATGTAGCACAGAGAACAAATTTTGTGTTTGATCCTGGATCGAATGTATAGTCAGTGTAGGGTACGGAGCAGCGGGGAGGTGTGCTCTGATCGTGGTACTCTAAGTATGATCCGAGCAGCTGTGTTTTGAACTTTTTGAAGTTTCTGGAGCAGATATTGAGATGAACCAGACAAAATTGAGTTACAATAGTCCAGTCTTGAAAGTACTAATGAACACACAAGTGTTTTAGTGGCATCAGCTGAAAGATATTTGCAAACTGAGCTGATGCGTATCAGCTCAAGATATGTAGCCTTGCATATGTTCATGACATGTTGGTGCAATGTGAGAGTACTGTCAAGAGTAACACATAGGTTTCGTACCGATTGTGTGAATTTAATGTTGGCGTTGCTGATATTTATTGTTTAAGGTAAAGGATGTGAATGAGAAAGTCTTTGTGTTGTGATCAGAATGGCCTCTGTTTTATCATCATTCATCTGCAGCCTGTTACATGTCATCCATGATTTCACATCAGAAATGCACCTATCATCACCTTGGATGGTAGCATCAATTTCAGTTGGGTGGCTAGATTTGTATATTTGGGTGTCATCAGCGTACAATTGGTGAGGCACTGGATGATGATCTATGACACTTGAGAGCGACTGAGTGTAGAGAATGAAGAGAACAGGTCCAAGAACAGACCCCTGTGGAACACCACAACATAGATCAACTGGCCTGGAGTGTATTCTATTTGCAGATACAATTTGTGTCCTGTTGACCAAGTAGGACTTGAACCACAGTAAAGCTGTATCATGAATGCCAAATACATGCTGGAGACGGTGAAGTAATATATAATGGTCTATTGGGTCAAATGCTGCAGACAAATCAAGGAGGGTGAGGACTGTAATCTTTCCGCTATCCAACGCAGAAAGAATGTCATTAACTACTTTTAGAAGAGTAGTTTCAGTACTGTGGCAGGGGCGATATGCAGATTGTACATTGCTAAAAAGACTATTTGAATTTAGATGAGATACAAGCTTGGATAGAACAACCTTTTCTAAGATTTTTGAAATGAATGGGAGATTAGAAACGTGGCGGTAGTTCTTTAAATCGTTATGTCTAGGGTCGGTTTCTTTAGCAGAGGCTTTACAATGGCAGTTTTGAAAAATGATGGGAATTCCCCGGATGAGAGAGAGGTATTAATAACTTCAGTTAGTGAAGGCAATACTGGATCTAAGCACTCAAGCAGCAGTGTTGTTGGAATTGGATCAAGTTCACATGACTTTGGTGCACTCTTCATCACGATTGTACATACGAAATCCATAGAGACAGGTTCAAATGCTACTAATGTTTGCCGCTCAAATTCTGTATCCCGACTGTATGGTGACGACGAGTCAATTGAAATTGTGGTGTCAAGCTTATCTCTAATGGTTTGTACTTTGTCACGTAAGAAATTTGCAAACATGTCCGGAAGGTCGACTGGAGAGAACGTAGTTGGAAGTGGTGTACATTTGTTCCTTGACATTAGCTTGTTAGTAATCTCGAAGAGCTCTTTGCAGCCGGAACTTTCCATGATCTTAGTAGTGTAGTGGGCTGATTTCGCTGCATGGACTATATTTGTGACATTAATTTAATAAATAAAAGGATTTATACAATTCCGTGACAATACCTCTTCCCCCCTTAAAAATGTGGTAACAAGTTTAGAAAAATCACAGAATGTGAACATAAACAATTATTAAAACATTCAATATTGAAACTGAATGAAAAGGATCTGCTATTTACACCCTACTATATGGTTGAAAAGACAGCGCCGAACGCATCAATCTTTGCCTTGTTCAAGTATAAGAGCGGCTGAAGGTCCGTTTGTAAGGTAAACTCCCTCAAGAAAAGTACGTTTAAAATTTTTCTATCCCCCATACTAAGGCTAGACACTCGTTCTTAAGTTCGGAATAGTTTTGCTCCCTAGAGAGCGATTTCCTACTTGCATAAGCAATGGCCAATTTCATCCCCGTTTGGTCCTGTAGTAAAACAGCCCCGTGACCCATATCAGACGCATCAGTCCTCAGCACAAAGGTTTTGTTCAATTCTGGCAACTTTATGATAGGTGCACGTACCAGTTGATGTTTTAAAGCGTTAAACACTTTTTCCTGGCACACATCCCAGATAATTTTATTCGGTTGCCCTTTCCTAGTCAAATCTGTTAATTGGCTGGCAGTAGCCGCAAAATTGGGGGCAAATTTCCCGTAAAACGCAATTAAACCTATGAAAAATCTTACTTGTTTCTTAGTTTCTGGTCTAGGCGCATCTCTGATTGCTCCTTTTTTGGCTGGGTAAGATTTGCAGTGTGATGTTAATTGAACAGATCCCTTAATGCCTTAACATTATCATCCCATGTATATGTATAAACAAAGACATCATCTACAAAACTGTCGAAGTTTTCATACCGTTTATCAGTTTGCGCATGAGACTAATGCACGACGCACAGGCGTTGACTAAACAGAACGGCGTGACTTTAAATTGATAAAGACCTTTGGGAATCGCGAATGCCGTTAACTCGTGAACATTATCAGCGATTCGTATCTGCCAATATCAGTTGGTAAGGTCTAACTTGGAAATGTATGTGTGTCCTGCCAACTTTGAAAATAAACGTTCTATGTCTGGCATTGGTTCTGCGTAGAACACGGTGATTTTGTTCAGTTGCCGAAAGTCAATGCAAACATGGTTCGTCTCATCTTTCATTCTGACTAACACCACGAGGGATGAGCCCGGGGAACTGGAGGGTTCGATCACTTCCTGATCTAACATTTTCCCCACTTGTTCGTTGATTGTCTCCCATGCATTAAAGGGTATTGGATATTCTTTAATCCTGATCGGCTCCGAGGTATTCAACTTGATCTGGTGTTGAATCAATCCAGTATGGCCTGGTTTGTCCGTAAACACGTCCGGGTATTGGGAAATAAACCTCCAAGATCTGAGTACACTGACCCTCGGATAAATCCGGGCATACATTGATCTGGTCTATACCTTCTTTCCCTACGTCAATGGGGTATTAAAGGAACATTTCTGTACTGGAGACGAATTCCGATTCGTCACACGACCTATCCTCTATCACCGCTACACATACTACATCCAAGACCCCTTTATCAATTTTTTGAATAGGTCTTTCTATGTAGAGTTTCTGTAAATTGGACATACTTTCCATGTCAGTGAAAGAGTCCAATTACTTTGAAACCGTCTTCTGACAAACCTTGCACGAACGACAAAATCATGATACGTCATTGTTAACCTTGGGCCAATAACATTCCCGTAGTACCTTAATTGTTGTTTTATTCATGCTCAAATGGCCTACCGTACTCGACTCGTGTGCCACCTCGAGTAGATGCGACCTAAATTTATAGGGAACAACTAGCTGAAAGAACTTCCTACCATTAGACGTAGTAAACTCTCTATACATGAAACCATTACGATGTAGAAATCTAGAGGACACCCCGTTCTTATAGTTCTTCACGCTCCCGGATAAAACTTTCTCCACAGCTGCGTCACGATCTTGCTCGGTCAGAAAATCTTCGCGGATCAGTAATGGCTTCCGGTACTTTTAATTTACGAAGGGGTTTGTGATCCTTTTTTACCTGAACTCTAGTCTGCACTGATTGGATGATCTGGAATCGGAAGTCGGACATGGTTTAGAGTCTAGATCCCTGTACATCGCTAATCATAAGTTCATAGATCGGGTTGGCTATGCACAAATCTTCCACGGTTCTGGTCAAGAAGGGTGTTTCGATATATATCCTTGCGACAGGAACGTGGTCGATTGTTTGGTTCAGTAACATACAAGGCTATTTAAATCCAAGCAACTGGTCATCTCGGACGAGGCTCCGTGTCACGACTACAGTAGTGCACCCTGTGTCTCGTAAAACGGTCACTTGCCATTTTGCCGCGTGCACCCTTGCCTCGGGGAAAATACACGTACCGATCGATTGGATCGCATCGCGACCGATTTCTGCACTCACCACTCACTCGTACACTGCTTCCCACTTAGCCTGCTGAGAAAAATCGAATTTTCCATCTACCGACCATCTGTCTTCAATGGCCACCGCGACTCTCTGGACTGGGGAAGATAGGTCCCCACTCCTTTTCATGTGAAACATTGCTTATCCTTATACATTCCCTTATTATCCCTACCAGGTTTTTCAGGTTCCCTGATTTTCGGTCATTGACCTGATTCCCATCTTTGTTGTCTTGCGAGATGACATTCTGTGAACGTTCCCGAGCTTCAGCAAATAAACCAGCCTGTGTGGCCATGTCATACATATTTCTGAAGGACTTCTGCCTCAAGAACAAAAATAATTCCTTGCCACAAGTTGTCAAGAGTTAGTCCCGATGCATGAAATCGATAAGACCCTCAAATGTCTTAACGACTTTACCACATTCCGTCCTACTGGGTGAATGTCTCGCCTCTCTCAGGTTTGCTATTCTTAAACTTCTTGCGAAACCCTTGCTCGGTTAGCTCGTATTTCTTCAGAAGTGTGTTTTTCAACGAGAGGTAATTAGAATGCACGTCTAATGCTTTACCCTTCAACAACGCGCTAAGATGACGCGACCATTCGTCTTTTTTCCATTTTTGTACAGTGACGTACCTTTCGAATCTGTTTAGATAACTATCAATGGTATCTTTGTCGTCTTCAAATGGGGGCAATGTTAGACCCCTCAGTTTAAAATCATGTTCCCCCTACCTTTTAGTTTGCAATAGCTTAGAATTTCTTTGGTACTCCCTCTCCCAATTTGTATCTTTTATCTCCAAAACTTCTAACCTCACTTTTTTTCCCTTTCTAACTTCCTATCCTTTACTTCTTTAAGCAGTTTTATATTTTCCTGTTCTCTAATTATATCTTTTCCCCGTCTACTTCCCTTTCCAATTATGCCCTTTCCTTCTCGGCCTGCTTTTTAATTCTATCTTCTCCTTTTTAAAAGACTTTTCCCTTTCTTCGTCTTCCTTTTCTATATCTAGTTCCTCCCTTTCTATTTCCCTCTCCTTTAATATTTGATCCTTTTCCCTAGCCTGTTCTTCACGAACAAAATTTATAAGGGACTTTCCCTCGTAGCCAAACTGTTTCCGCAGTTTCATAAGTTCTATCACTGATGACATTTAAAAATATCTGATATGACCAACATAAAGTGCAGCGTTTTGCAGAAAATGCGTAATTACTATAATTTGAACAAACCACATTTTCTTTCTCGAAAGGCAACAAAAACATGAAATATGTCCAAAAAATCAAGAAATGTTCTATGACTACTTAACCTCACTGTGTTGTCAAAAGCGTCTGAAACACACAAAAGATCATACCAAAAAAACAAAAAAAAAAAATAAAAAATTTCAATGCTCTGTTAAATCCGAAATGATCCCACGTCTGACACCATTTGTAACAAGATAACCGAGTGGGAGTTCGGATTTACAATAGAACACTTTGGATGGTGACACAAATGCAATGTTGAAGTACAAATTACTTGAATGAGCAAATAATTATGATTAATGAGTGCGTATATAATATCCAAATATTGGATCAATTAACATAATCCGTACGAACTAAATAATAAAAATACAAATAAATGACTTTACAGAGTACAAGCCCAAAGGGTGAATGATTCACAGTGATTTCACAACGAAATAATGAAGTGTTTTACTCATATAGTACAAACGTATGCACTCAAATATTGAAAATGACGAAAACATAGGGCCGGATGTACAAAATATCTTTACAGTCCCAAAGTCACACTCGGTATTATAAACACAAAGATTAGCCCACGGCTAAATTATTACACGTATGGAGTTATACACTCCATCACCAGCACACGTGGCCACCAGTCACACTGGTCAATCAAGCAGACAGTATTCCAGGTTGGTCAATCAAGCAATCAGTGCTCACCAATATCGGTCAGCAACTCCCGATCACCTGCTACTCGACCAGCAACACTTTATTCAGCTCTAGGGCTGCTATGGTTCAGCTCCACAGCTGCTACTGTCAATTCCTATGGCTTACTCTACAGCTTGTACCACGACGACTCCGATCACTCCAATCACTCTGGTCAATCTGGTCAGTACGACCCCTCTGATCCCTCTGGTCAGTTGGTCAGTCCGACCACTAAGACCACTCTGGTGATTCTGGTCGTCCGATCACTGCGACCACTCTGGTCAGCTCAACAGCTGATGATGTGCAAGTCCTTAAAGTAGACCGCTCACTGACAAGACGTTCCGTAACGCCAAGATTTTGTCTTACTGTGAGGCATTTATACACAGACGATGCCACTGTACATGTCTGTGCGATGGACTTATTCGGTTCATCCCATCGAAAGCACTTCGCACGTGCGGCATAAGATGAACCGAACTCACTAATTTGAAATCTTTATAGATCATACATAAATCACTCTCGGGTATCTTTGTACTAAAAAAACGAAACCCGAGTACATATATTTAATAAAATAAAAGGATTTATATAATTCCGCGACTCCGTATAGTTTATAATCACAGTGATTTTAACTTTTGGGTTGTGGTTAAAACATTAAGAATCTTTACTTTCTTCAATGTCACTATTTGCTGTCTTTCCTGTCATTCCCTCTTTGATGGAGATCTGCAGTTGCTCAGTAGGTAGACAAGGTTCCAACTTGTGATCCAAAACGAGTCCGAGATTGGCTTCATCGGTTTCACCATGGAAAGATTCTTAGCTCCCATTTTGGTTGACAGGATTACCCAATGCTATGTTAAAAGTACCACGAGTAACCCATAGCACTCCAAGCTGTTGCCATGTTAAACTGTATCTGTTGCTACATTATACATCTTTCAAACCAATGTTCCATAACCTAACCATTTCATGTTTAATCTCGTTCATTTGTCCAGCCAAAAATTATGTCTATCGCCTATGCATGCATGGCTGGAGCACTTTGTGCTTTTTCACTGATATAACCTCCGGTTCTGCTGGAAATACACTTGCATGTCACATTGTTTAGCTGTAACTAGTATTAAAGCTGCAGATGCTGTGCCATATTGTGACAGTGTTCGCGTTCTTTTAAAGTGCAAACTTTGAACACTGAGCACAAGCAGACGTTCCGGTATTTTAAGTTGAACTGTTGTATTGTTTACATTTTGCTTTGGCTTGGTTCTCAATACAGAAATGGAATCATTATTTGGATTAGAACAGCTCATTCTCTTTCATTTATGCTATAATATTTACCTAGCTGTAAATGTGTGCTTCCGCAAAGCATTTATTGAGTTTACAGTTTTGTTCGTTAGAACTCAATTATCTAAGTAGACAGTTGTGAACTGGCTTAAATATATTAATAATGACGAGCTTTACATCTTTTTCAGTATCCAAGGTTACTTGTGGAAAATCATTAGCTTGAGAAAGGCACGTGGAAGGTTTCAGTAAGTGCAGAGATTATTTCTGTAAGTAAAAGCTATGTTATTAATTATCTGCAGAATAACATTACTTGTGGGAGCGGGCTGTAAGATTGCAGACATTGTTGTCTGGTTGATTGCTCAATATTGTATTGAATATCCTTCACAATTGGAATCTGATCTTGAAGACTCTGGCGAACCGAGATTGATTTTATTTCATGTGTACGAAGTACCAACAAAGCAAGCAAGCAAACCAACAAAATAAAAAATATTGAGATATGTAAACATTTCGTATTGTGTGATGGCAGCATCTTATCATGTTCACTGTCTTCTTGTTCTTTTGTTAAACGTCGATCTTTTGCCTTTTAACATTCCTGTGTACATGATTCAAGTTGCCTGTCATGTTCAATTCTACGTCACTAACAGATAAGTTACCC
Source organism: Sinohyriopsis cumingii (assembly GCA_028554795.2). Lineage (NCBI taxonomy): Eukaryota > Metazoa > Mollusca > Bivalvia > Unionida > Unionidae > Sinohyriopsis > Sinohyriopsis cumingii. The sequence goes on along the minus strand of CM068825.1, from coordinate 1,132,966 downwards.
AGGTTCTTAGCAAACTTCATATTCCTGTTCCTCTTTGTCGACGTTATCTTTAATTTACGTTAGAAGGATATTTGCACAGTTAGAACATCATAATTGCCCTCCGATAATTATTTTACTGACACTATTTCAAGATCATACTAAGGTTACATGAAAGCTGACCTACACGTTCCCTTTTAGAAATGTATTCGAATTTTAATTGCTTTCCTAAACGTGATGGATTTTAAGAAATTTTCAAAAGGTGGAGAAGAGAAAACATATGTGACTTCTACTGAACTATCAGCTTTTGTATACCATGTTAATGGGTGCATAATTAAAACCAAATAACGAGAACAATGAGTACAAAAAAAAATGAAAACAAAACAAAGAAGAAAAAAAAAGAAAAAAGAGACAGAAAAATAATGAATAATATAGGCGGGGAAACCACACTGATGAAAGATAAAGACTAGGTCGCACGATAATAAGCATTGAATCAGATACGATGCTGAAAACATTTGATAATCTATCGATTGATTTATATCGTAGATAGTTTAACACCACGAACCTGAAGGTGTTAGTGAAGATGAATTAAACAGACCTTGTCATATCATATGCCACATCGGAACTTTCTTAACCTGAGCAAGTGGAACAACGTTTTCTTGGATCAACCACCAGATACATGAAAACCAGGGAAAACGTGCCAGATATTAAGATGCCTTCAAGGAAAGAGATAAAGAACACAAGAAAAAAGTTGAATCATTGAGAATGGCAATTTTTTTAAACAGTATTGCCTAGTCGTCTCTCATCGCTGTCAGCTTCATTGCTCCATGCACAGATACAATAATGATTACTATTATGCACATCGACTATAATAATAACACATATTATAGACAGTGACAATCATATTAACAACTATTATGGGCATCGACTATCATATTATCACATACTATGGACATCGACTATCATATTAACAAATATTATGGACATCGACTATCATAATAACAAATATTATGGACATCGACTATCATATTAACACATATTATGGACATCGATTATCATAATAACACAGTCGTCTCTCATCGCTGTCAGCTTCATTGCTCCATGCACAGATACAATAATGATTACTATTATGCACATCGACTATAATAATAACACATATTATAGACAGTGACAATCATATTAACAAATATTATGGACATCGACTATCATAATAACAACTATTATGGACATCGACTATTATAATAACACATATTATGGGCATCGACTATCATAATAACACATATTATTGACATCGACTATCATAATAACACATATCATGGGCATCGACTATCATATTAACACATATTATGGGCATCGACTATCATAATAACATATATTATGGACATCGATTATCATAATAACACATATCATGGGCATCGACTATCATATTAACACATATTATGGGCATCGACTATCATAATAACATATATTATGGACATCGATTATCATAATAACACATATCATGGGCATCGACTATCATATTAACACATATTATGGACATCGACTTTCATAATAACACATATCATGGGCATCGACTATCATATTAACACATATCATGGGCATCGACTCTCATATTAACACATATTATGGACATCGACTATCACAATAACACATACTATAGACATCGACTATCATAATAACACATATCATGGGCATCGACTATCATATTAACACATATTATGCACATCGATTATCATAATAACACATATTATGGTCATCGATTATCATAATAACACACATAATTGACATCGATTATCATAATAACACATATTATGGTGGTCCATTATCATAATAACACGTATAATGCACATTGACTATAATAATAACACATATTATGGGCATCGACTATCATATTAACACATATTATGCACATCGATTATCATAATAACACATATTATGGTCATCGATTATCATAATAACACACATAATTGACATCGATTATCATAATAACACATATTATGGTGGTCCATTATCATAATAACACGTATAATGCACATTGACTATAATAATAACACATATTATGCACATCGATTATCTTAATAACACATATTATGGACATCGACTATCATATTAAGAACTGTTATTCACAGAGACTATTTTAATATGAACTATTGTAAAAAGAGTGCTTTCAAGGCACACATGATCAACAAGAAAGCAACCAGAGTTCATTTGTTTAATATTTTAATTTACATGTTCTTATATTTCAAGTTAAATCCAAATGTTTTTGGGTGGTTATAAAGACACTGATACTTGCATCAGCTAGTGATTTGGTAATAAAGAGGTGTTGATCCAACACGTATTTGTAAAACGCTGATAAATAAAAAAAATTAAGCCGAAACATTTTAAAGGTTTTTCTTTCTTTTTTCGTGTGCTTTTTAATATTCGTAATGTAATTTGACGCGATAATAGCCCTTACAATATTGTTTCTGAAGAATACAACAAACTTCAAATCAGATCATGATTTTATGGAGCATTAAAAAAACTGAACTTAAATTTAACTGTGAATAATAAAATTAAAATTAAGGTAAGTAACAAGAGTGAAATAATAACAGCAGCGACTTCTTTCTAACAAATATACAAGCATACAAACACACAAAAGAACAGTGCGCACAACAATAATACAATACACGTTCAAATTTCTGACTCGAAACCCAAGATACTAGACTCCTAAACAAGTCTGACTAGTATATTCAAGACAGCAGACCACATAAACCGGACTCCAGACCCCATAAACAGAATAAGACTTAGACTCTATACCCAGACTCCAGAATTCGCTCTAGAATCCAGACCCATGATATCAGTTTCCAGGACATTATTCAGACTCCAAGGCATAGACCAGACTCCAGACGCAACCATTTACTCCAGAACCGAACAGACTCTTGACTCTAGACTCAATCCTAGTGTAAAGTGTCAAACTTTGAATTCTATTGAACCTTAAAGTCGAATGTATTAGCATTAAACTTTTATCACATTTAAGCCAGAAATGTCTTTGTGAAGGGTCACTTCGATCTTTCGTCTTTTCTCCCCTCTGTCTGAGTTAAAACTTGAAATGCTTGCATTTATGATTGAGTATTGCTACGCTGTCCTGAGAAAGTAAACATTTGAGCTATCAACCATAACCGCTTGATAGGAACCCATGACAAATTATCATTTTCAAAGGGAAATTGATATGCCCCGTACTTCACATATTCTATGATGTCTGAAATCTAACGGAATAAAGTATTATCTTTGGAAAATTTAGGAACCGCTGCTTACGATTGGTCAGAATAAATTAAGGCGTACACTTTGAAAGTAATGTGATTTTAAAGTGACCAAATTAGTCGCAAGTCTTTAGTCTTAAATTTCCTGAAGGAGAAGTGGATCCGTGGACGCCTATAAAAGATAGTGCTTTCCTCGTTAAACAAGAAAAGGAGATCACGTGGCTGTCTTGCAAGAAAAGACAGGGTTTATTGCTAGGACGCACAATTTATGAAAGTGAACAGCATTTAGGTACGCAATTTTAATTATTAAGGTAATTTGCTATTTTTTGATTGTTTTCTTTACGCACATGTGTTGATATTATTAGGATTCATATTATGTGTCGTTTATTCAATTTCATTGAAATCTGTTAATGCTAGAGTTGTTATGTAATTTATCTCTTTAACTTTATAGTTATTAGTTCATTGATAGAACTGATGATTACATGCTGTCCAAGTTTTCATATGTGTAGGATTTCATAGGGTTATATGAAATAGTTTTCTTGGTCTGTTATGACGATTTTGTTTATCGTGAGTTAACGATAATAGCATATTTATGTCTGAATTTGTAATGTCTAAATAATCTTGTATGTTAGGAATTCCTGTGAGCTAGAATGTTGTGAATTTTATGCAATAGTAATCAAGCATGTGGTATAGGTAAAAATATATGGTAACGTTCGATATACCGCTAACGTGAGAATTATGGCTTGTCGCTGTGAAGGGTGAATCGTAGAGTATAGAAAGGCTGGGCGAAACAGGAAGACGTTGATAGATGGTCAAGGAGGAAAGTGGACATTGCGCTTTTTTCACCACTCGTTATTATGATGAAATAAATCCAAATTAGATACTCCTATGAAATTCTGTTGTCATAATTTCGATTGAGTTGGAATTGCCAGTATTAATTTGTTTTGATTAAATTTGTTATTTTTCTTGTCTAAGGGGGGCTCGTATTGCATTATTTCTTCCCAATACTTTTGCTCAGTTCTATGTTGAAATTGTATCGTCCACTACTACCGGATTATACTATCGAGCGGGGTCATCCTCTAGATACCGCCAGTGAAATCCATTTAACCACCCCTCTTACTAAGAGGATTACGTTATACCTAGACTCTAGACCTTTAGACACCAGACTCCACAACAAGGTTTAGACTGCAGACACTAGACTCTATAGCACAGATCACAGACGTAGATTCTAAACCACAGAATCCACACTCCACCATAGATTATATACATCAGACCCCAGACACCACAAACCACGGAAACTGGGTTCAGAATAAGATTTAGAGTCTGTATCTCGGACTCCAACCATTGAATCCAGATTGCAGACTACAGACCATGTATATGAAACTCCAGAACCAGACGCAGGCTCTGAATGATAGACCACATACCACTTGACCAGACTCCAGACTCCATCCTAGATTCCAGACACCGGAGAGATTCTTGAACCCAGACCCTTGACTAAATCCATGCACCAGACGTGACAGCAAGACACATACTCCAGACGACTGATTCCAGAACAAATACCACAGACGTATACACTAAACCGCATACTCCAGGCTCCACCATAGACTCTACACATTAGACCGCAGACATTAGCCACCAGTCTATGACCACAGAAAAAGAGTCCAGAATAAGGATGAATCCACAGTGGACTGCTGCGATCAGACCATAGACACAGGCACCATTCTCATACCACATAAATAGAGTCCAAATTAAGGATCACACTACAAACTCCAGACTCATGACTCCATCTTAGAATCCAGATACAAGAACTCAAACCACAAACATCTGACTACAGACCATAGGCACCAGACTCCAGAACAAATCTTGGACTCCAGATACACTGAGCTTCAGACACCAGACAACGGATCCTAGACACCACATATCAGAATAAGATTAATACTACAGACGCCGCACTCCAGAACCAAGATCACGGATGTTAATTTTAGATTCTAGACTCACGACTTCACCCTAGACGCCATATTTATCAGACCTGAGACCACATAAGCAGAATCCAGAATAAGATTCACACTCTTTACTCTAGAATCCAGATCCAGACCCCAGACGATAGACATCAGACTCCAGAACAGGGACAAGACTCACACCCTCATACCAGACTTTAAACGACTTAGTCCAGACATCAATTCTAGGCTCCAGACTCCAACCGACAAACGCGACAAGCAAAAACAACTCAAAACTCTTCACCTCTAGCACCCGAAATCACCTTATATTTAAAGTCCATAATAAGATTCCAGTGTCTACTCCACGCATTTTATACTTTGTCACAAATATGTAGAACAGTGGAACCCACTGTTATCAGATTTATGTTTTTCACTTAATTATGACATTTGGTAGTGCAAGCCGTCGCACGTTTTAGTTTCAGATTAAAACAAGTATTTGGTAACGAGAAAAGTATGTGCAGAGTCAGGGAAATTCACCACTAAATGAAAAGGAAAAAGAATAAATTAAAAAACCCACGACAGCTGCCGTCTTTTAAGTATAAATGCTATCATTATAGAGATCATAGACTTTCATGTTTAGTCTCTTTTGTAGAAATGCTATTTAAGATAATAAAACATAAAATTTAACTTCCGTGTTCTAATTCATAGTTTCCGATTTTATCTAAATTAAGATACTTTCAGAGAGATAAGGCGATGTAACATTGGTTTAAGTATAGCATTGTCGAATTACATAAAATATACATCACTTGCTTGGACTGTTGAGATATACTTTTCGTGCCCAATCCAAATAAGTTGGCCATACACTTGTTTAATGAATAGGATAGTCTGAGATGGATTTGACATAAATTTTGTTAAAGATTTTCATATGAAAAGCTAAATATCTATATATACATATATAATAACTATATATATATATATATATATATATATATATATATATATATATATATATATATATATATATATATATATATATATATATATATATATATATATATATATATGTATGTATGTATGTATGTATATATATATCAAATGTCGCATAACTTGATTAAATGGCATTGTTTTGTTGCGAAGCATGTACATATTTAGAAAGTTGTGGTATAGTACCGTCTGGATTGTAAAAATAACTATTTCGTAAAGTCTAGACCGAAATTTTGCAAAGAGATTCAGAGATATTGAGAGTTTACTTCTTTTCAAAAATATTTTCCTACATATCGCTCCCAGGTTATCATCCTAACTGAATGTAAAGCCGCATAGGTGTTTATCAACGGGGAAGTTGCAGATGCTGCTGATTCGAGATGCTAATCATTTGTTTTATTTCATACATAAACGCGACTGAGGCAACATTTATCGGTCATATCTTTCAGACTGCATAAGTTTCCAACGATACCTGTAATCAGATATGATTTTATTAATTATGTCATTTGATAGATGATTGATACAGCTGCTTGTGTTCTTATACACCTCAAACAGGTATAACATTATATAACGAGGCATGTAGTTTGCACATGTAACACATGCTTTTTATTACGAATTTGTCGTGCAGCAGGATCTTTGTTTTCATTTAAGCGTGTTAAGGTGATCTCTCCTGTAACACACACAATCTTGGCAAATTTAAGAAAACTGCAATAATTATTTCCGATTATTGAATGTTTCCCCAAATAGTGTTAATATGGGAATTTTAACAAACGAAGTTTAGAAATTTACAAGCTAATTAAAATACATTTTATAGAATGACCCATGATGTCTCCAACCATTTAAATCGCAATCCTTCGCTGGAATCAATACATATTAAGATAAATGCATAACATGATTCAGTAGTTGTCCCAGTTAAGAAGAATGAGGAATAATCAATATGCAAACTCCCCACCTTTGTTAATAAAAATTATGCGGAATTGTTAGGGGTGGGGACACGTCGAACAGAAGGCGAGATAATACACAAAGCCAGATTGCTTTTCAGTACCCAGTACCATTTTAGCATGAGTATCAAGATGTGATAATGTAAAACGGTCAGCGCGAAAACGAGCGTAATACAAACAATTGTTCATACTCACCGATAATTATCTTGAAAGTTGGCAAAATACAAGATAGAGTCCTTTTATGCACAAGTGTATGAGTTGGAATATATATGCCCCATATAATGCATGTGATACCGACAACGTATGGTCAACCCAATCAGAAACCCTAAAAAAGCATTTGAGCATAGCTAATCTCGTTGGCCTCTTTTCACAGTTCATCCTTCGCATCCTCATCCGGAATTCAATCAGTATAGCCCGGCTGTCGCGTCTGTACGATTCGAGACGTTCTTAGCCAAAGTCGAAAAAGAGATAGCAATACTGATGACAAGAACATTTCATCTTTCTAGAGTGATCACGACCAAAACAACTCATTAACTGTTCTAAGCTAAATCTGAAACAGCATTGATGGACAAATGTACACAATATTGTTTACACATCATGCTATCACATCATGAACTAACAAACAGTTCTGCTGCATCTCTTGACCACGTTGGGAAAATGATGTTTGAACTTAACTTAGCCGCTGCTACGTTTGGATACTTGCTGAATAAAATACCTAGCAGCCATTTTGATGGAGCGCCAGTCCCAGATGATGCTACAACATTTAATACCGACTATTTGATATATTATCGCATGTATAACGCGTAAGAAAAATTTGCAAACAACCTTTCGAAGCAAATATATAAGAAATTTATGGATTAGAAAGAGTTGCAAATAAAATGATTGATGCTTGTCATCACATCCTCCTCTACCAAGCAAGAGATCAATATAACTCAAATGTGCTTGACAAATTAAAAGGGAACATAGTGATTCAGGATTCTATGACAGCCTAAACACGGATTATGGCCAGAGCTTCGAAGACAAATACGACGTTATACAAGCAGAGCCATTGCAGATCTGTTGCAAAAAAGTGTGCCTGGATTGTATTTTAAGATTGCCTGGATTGTATTTTAAGATTGCCTGGATTGTATTTTAAGATTGCCCGGATTGTATTTTAAGATTGCCTGGATTGTATTTTAAGATTCTTGAAACAAAAGAAAGAGGCATACAGAATGAGTTAGCAGGATATATTAACAATAAAGTTGCATTTTATTAGGAAACGTGTAGTACCGTTTGATTTTTATCGGACACAGGTAGGTAGGTATTCTTATGTTACGTGTTTAGGCCCGAATAAACAGTAACACAGGAAAGAGTGAAAACAACAAGCTTTGAAAAATATAACAAATAATTTATTTAGTTTGTCTCGTCTATGTTTTGTATCTGCCTTTGAAAAATACTCACTGAGAGTCGAAAGCGCTTTGGCTAGTTAGATATTAGTTTTGCACTGTTCATGGTCAGTTTATTGCATTTAAGTATATATATATATATATATATATATATATATATATATATATATATATATATATATATATATATATATATATATATATATATATATATTCTTTTTCCTTCACTCATATTGTTCATAACCGTTTGCCTTTGTGCGAGCTGACGTACAGAACAACGAAATCCCATTCCTAAACTGCATCGTTTTGAAATTCATATTACAATGCTGAGAAATTTCCAAAACAAATTCAAAATGTCTTTCCTGTCGTTATACATTGAATCCTCATAATGGTTTAAAAATACAGATCAGACGATTTTTGTTCGCAGAAGAACAGATTGAATCTAGCGATGCATTAAGTTTTGGTTAAACTGGTGTTCTTGAGTTTGAAAGCTCTCAACAGCTATTATTATTCCTTTCCATCAGCGCAAGATGTAATTAATTTTTATAATAAGCATGATAAAGAGATCTTCAGCTTTACACAATTTCCTTAAATTCACGAAAAAAAGTGCAGATTAAACTATGCACTGTGTTGAACAAATTAACTGGTATTAGTTTTAGCTATTGAAGCAGAGTCGTGAGAAAGAAACCTTACCAGGTACTGCAACTAGTGCATAAAAGGATGTAATTTAATCTTTACTGTGTGTGGTTTTGCATTATTACGACTTTGATTCCCGATTAAATAGTCATTAAAATATGGATTAATTCTCACCCACCCACCAAAATAGCACCTGTAATGTCAGCTTTCCGTTAGAAGTGAAATGTATATATTTATTTTGGCCAGTTGAAGCTGGATTGAAAGATACTTCACGTAGTGATCCAATTCATTCGATACTAAATGCTATTTATTTATTGGGCAGGAAACAACCATCACGGTAATTTACGTCTATCAGTCGTACGAAACAACATATGTTGGACATTAAATACAAATCTGAAGTCCGGAAAATTGAAAGAGGATACGGCTCTCACTAGTTTTCTCTTACTGGTACTTTTTTCGTTGCACTATAAAACTCACACTGAAAGAATACTTTGCCAAATGTTTATATGAACTGAGAATTACTTGTAGCATTTTCATGTTGTTCATAATCTTCTCTCAATTTGTATTGCAAATGTTATGAATTTATTTTTATGAATGTTTTGAAAAAAAGGAGAGAAAAGTAGAATAAAATTATATATAACAAAGCATCTTGTTACTAAATTGAAGTGTTTCAGTCGATGAGAATGGACAAAATTACAATTAAATCTTGAAAAAGAAAACTGGTTTCCACTTGCTATTGAAAAATGCATGCATGGACGGAGTGCCAAAAAATGCGATTCGAATTCTGCACAAAAATACAACTCATCTGATGAAATTATGTGACTGTTCCATGTTTACTTCATATACCGTTGCATTCCCCGATTATGTCTATAGGCAAGTTGACAATAAAAGGTATGAGATCAGCTTAAATATTTCATTTTAATCCAATAATTCATAAACCCTGCAAGTAATACGCACGTGCATGGGTGTTAGTAAAATGCACGATATCCACTGTTTAATCATCGTCACACGATTATAATTATTTTTAGCAAACATCACCGTGAAACATAATGGAATAACTCTGCGTTTCTTCCATGCATCCAACAATTTCCAAGCATAATGGAATAACTCTGCGTTTCTTCCATGCATCCAACAATTTCTAAGCAGAAATGAAAGTTTCAAGATATAACTGATTAGATTTACTAACACATTGTTGCAGTTGTAAAAAGACCGTATACTAATGACAATTCACATGACTACCCTGACAATTCACATGACTACCCTACCCAACCGATGAATTAAACAACTCTACTGACTCTAAATATCGTTATACGTTCAAATCGCTTTTCACCTAAAATGCTGGTCAATATGTGCAAATATATGCAGTTTTATTAGAACGTAATTTCATTTTTACAAGCAATGCAAATTAATTTTTATTTTGGAGCACATTTCTTGTTAAATCACCCTCAGAACTGTCCATCCCATTATGAGCACGCATTGACCTATCCATTCAATTACGATAACTCACAGACATATCTGTCTCATTATGAGCACTCACAGACATGTCCATCCCATCATGACCACGCACATACCTGTCCATCCAATTATGACCACTCATTGACCTATCCATCCCATTATGATAACTCACAGACATGTCAGTCCCATTATGAGCATTCAAGGACATGTCCATTACATTATGAGCACTCACAAACATGTCCATTCCATTATGAGCATGCGCAGACTGTTCCATCAGAGTATCAGCACTCACATATATGTCAACTCCACCATGAGCATTCGCTCACCTGTCTACGACATCATGAGTATTCACAGGTCTGTCCATCCCATCACGAGCACTCCTGTACATGTCTCATATCATCTGAGCAGTCATATTCCAGCCTTAATATAATTAATACAGGGTTAATTAAGCCATCGATCAACATCATCAATAAAACAAGCTATACTATTTTGAAGGCAGTAACGACTTAGAAATTTACAGCAAGTATGTTGATACAACATTTATAGCTTTACCAGCTATGTACATGACAGTGGCATTAACGAAACAAATTTGCTACAGATGTTTTCAAAGAGACAAAGAGAAAGTGATCATTTCGTCAAAATACGGCAGACCTGTGCATCCAGTTGATTCCATTTCTTAGTGAGAATCATTTATGGAAAGAAAGAAATACACCGATAGTATTCACATGCAATTAATACGGAATCTGTTGTATTGTTTTAAACAAAAATCTGCATGAACGACAATATACCTTTCCGAAATTGGCTTTACATTGCACCCATGCTCGTTTATACTATACTAACTCAACATTTCTTTGAGAACGTCGTCGAACAAATACTCAATTGTCTATCTCCTTCTAGTGGCATACGGTGATTTGGGCTGCCATGCCGAACGACAAAGATGGCATACGGTGATTTGGGTTGTCATGCTGAACGACAAAGATGGCATACGGTGATTTGGGCTGTCATGCTGAACGACAAAGATGGCATACAGTGATCTGGGCTGTCATGCTGAACGACAAATATGGCATACGGTGATTTGGGCTGTCACGATGAACGACAAAAATGGGATACGGTTATCTGGGCTGTCATGCTGAACGACAAAGATGGCATACGGTGATTTGGGCTGTCATGCTGAACGACAACGATGGCACGCCCTACACCACAAGCTAAAGTGAAACGTAAGAATCGATGAGCGCATCGATGAGGCTGGGTGAGATTTGAGTTGTCATGCTGAACGACAAAGATGGCAATCATTTTTGGAGTCAGTCTATCATTGAGTAAGTGACTGAGTGAATGAAAAAGGGTCTTTCTATATTTTACGGATGAATGCAATGAGAACGACATGCAAATTATTTGACTACTGTCGTAAATCCAATCGTCATAAGCATAACTGATGCTCTTGACCAAAACCAAATCATATCATTTGAGACTGAAGGTGCGATTCACTTTGCTTTGCTAAAACATATTACGTGTTGAAAATTATATCTGAGTTGCAGTGACGATGATACACTTGTCGTGTAAACCAGAGTTTGATTTCTTCTTTATCATCTCTGAACATATCGTCGAAGACAACGATATGAGTTTGACTTGAGCCAAACACACGTCTTCGTGAAGAAAACCCTCAGCTATCCAAATATGTTATCCTTGATTTTCTTTGAGTAAAGAATCACCAGATAACCACTCTTTGTACCATTTCACTAAACGTTGTAAAAGACGATCGTTAAAGAGTTGCCCGTTTTCAGTTATATGTTTAACGAGTTTGGTTTTACATTAACCGTTAAATCCTGCAATTATCACGTTAAAGGGATGGCGAAGATAGTACCTTCCAATGTTAAAGATCTGACATTTCTTCGATCATTTTGAGAACGTACGACGCAGCGATGACTACATAATTTTGTTTCAATTCAGAGAGTAAGGGTACTAAATATGAGTAAGGTTAAATCTGGACAATATACAACTAATGAATACGATGTCACATCACGTGTCTTATGGAAACAGTGTCATGTTGTTAACGTCTGCGGCGTCGACATTCGCATACGTTTCAAAAGACATCTTATCTGTGGACTTTGCATCTGGGCTGCGATATTTCCAAGCCGTGTTGATCATGCCAGTGTAAAATATGTTGGTGAAGGTCACTACTTGTACAGAGTTGTCGGTAAGTGTGATATATCGAAAACGTGCAGTTAATCTCCACCTCACAATGAAATATATTTGTATTCATCACCGATCGCATCACTGTAAACAAAATGATTTTCTCGTGAACAACGTTTCATTCTGATCGTGTCTCTTAATATCATTTTATAGACGCTTTCAGATCCAACCAAGTAAATCTAATACTAGCTGTAATACAATTTAGGATATTTTTTGTATGTTGTATCTGTACAATTCCATTTGTTGAGGTTCACTCCACATCTGCCTCCGTCTCGTAAGTACGCAAATCATGCTGCAGCTAAAGTTTTGGGAGTGGTTCCCTCAAGATGTCGCCACTATCCCCCGTTGGATGTGATAACCTATTGGCAAATTTACGATTTCAATGAAAGATCACGGGATCTTATCTAGGATCCTCTTTGGTGGTTCTTATGTTTCACTTTAGCTTGTGGTGTAGGGCGTGGTGTTCAACAGTAATAGACGAGTCTGAGATTCTTAGACTGATGGCATCCAGAGTGTGAAATGGTAAATATTTTCTATGGTGCATGACATACTTTGCAGTGTTGATGACACAGGGCATAACATAACATTCGTATTTTTTGTAATAGAACGTATCTTTAGAGAAGAGTTATTAATTTTTTTCGAGGTTTCTGATGAAAACAGTCTTATCCTTTCGACTCTACCTTTTTATACTCGTGGTAGACATAATCGGGAAATTGCACCCATTTCTCATAGCCAGTTCGATATACTTTCTCCAAACGTTTACTAAAACCTATATAATATGAGAAAGGCGCAATCATGTGCGAATTTGGGTTTGGACTAATACGTTTTTGTGCTTTCCTGCCTTCTATGTTTGTTCTATGTTTGTTTCAGCACGTCAAAGCTAAGCACTTGACTCAAAGAATAGTTGAGTGTAAGTCCTTTCACAAAATTTTATTCGCTTGGACTGAACTCTTGCAAAGCTGAGAATGGTGTCTTCCGGGTGTTGGTCGGGCCACATACCTAAGAATTATTATACGACGTAGTGTGTGTGTGTGTGTGTGCGTGTGTGTGTGTGTGTGTGTGTGTGTGTGTGTGTGTGTGTGTGTGATAGCATCAAGGTCGATGCATGTACATACATATGTCTGTTATAAATGTAAGGTATACGGTCACCTAGAGATTATATAACAGTACAGCTTCGAACGGGCTTTGACTGTCAGTTAAACAACAAAAATAATGTTGAAAAACTCGTCGGGTTGGTTGTTGTTGTTGTAGGGTTTAACGTCATTTTTTAAGCAATCGATAGGCTATACATGGCGGCCAGTATTAATGGTGGAGGGAGAACCCGGGAAAACCCCTGAAAAGAACTACCAACCGACGAGAAGCTACTGGCAAGCTTTCTCATATACCCACATTGGCTGAATCCGAGACTCGAACCCACGCAGACAGTCGTCGGGTTGGACTAACTCGACCGCTTCTTCGTAATTCAATAGGACCATGTTTTCTCATACGACTTTGATATTTTGATGATTTCTCCATTATGGTATACTAATTGAAAATTTTTGCTTGGCTTTGTGATGTGTTCCATCTTTGGTTTAATCGGGCTTTGGGTTAACCCCACAGCCACATCAACTGGTCAAAGGCCCGTCTTCATTTGTTGAGCTCGACGTGATTTAGTGCGATTCCCTCCACTGATAATTTTGGTGGAACAATTCAACACTCACCCATGTTCCTATCGTCGCGACAGCATTGTGTTCATTGCGCGATTCGGCGACATAATGGAAACATCATTTTACCGCTGCATCGATATCACGATGCAACGATATATCGGTATTGCAGAATGGTTCAAGTTCGTACGTGGAAGAACTTAACGTTCGATTAATTCTTAGTATTGGCGAATGTGCTCAACGTCTGTGTGTTATACAGTAAGTTTGGAATGACATCTAGGGACTCGAGAATATTTTACATGTCCACGGGTTGAATGAACAGACGTCGACATTCTTGATTATTTTTTTCTCCGTTGGATTCGCCTGCGTCGCACAACACATGTACGGGATTGGTACGTCTTCCAAACAAGCCAGTGCTAAAATCTAAAGGTGCGAATGTCACGATGTCGTAGTCTTCGAATACATTCGCTGCAAGCTCGATGTGCCATACAGAATTAGGTATCCGAATGCCTGTTTCTTGTGAACATTAAACGTCAAAAAGTTTATTTTAATGGCCTGTTTCTTTTTCTTCTTGTCTTATTTGTCGATTTATCGCTGATTGTGATACTGATGATCATAATCCAATACGTAATTACAAATATGACATCGTTTCTGTCCTGGACAAATGTAAGAGTCTCTTGAAAATCGAGACGAAGAATTTGTACACATTTTGAAACGCTTCCAATAATTCACAAGCGTTTTTCTCTATCACATCTTTTCAAAAGTATGTGTATTAGAGAAATCGTTTGATATTGGCAATAGCACCAAAATCATTTTGCTGATAATACATGTGGATACATTTTTGTAAGAAAAAATTGGCTCCTTCAAAAAGGAGAACTCAAGATATTACTCGTGGGTACGATTTTAAGGTACTGGCTAACACGTCTTGCATTTCTGTGTCTCATAATATGTCTTAAGACATCCAGCTTGTTTTAAAAAGTATCTGTGTTTCTCTTCGTTATTTTGTGTCGAGCGCTTCATTGCTAGTGTATCCGTGTCCTCTGCTTGAACTATATCTACCTCCATAGCACACGATAAACACATAATGTCTTGACTAAATATGACTACAGTATTTTACATTGTCGGGAGTAGATCCACTAAGAACACTTTGCAACATCGACTGTCCAAAGTAGATGAAATATGAACCATACCAAGGGTAGATTTTTCTGTGGTTTGGAATTAGTTTTAGGATTGTTAATTGTTTTAATTTTGTCGCTGATTTGGAAGCCGTTAATTCAACAATTCTGCTAAATTCGATCCATACGGGAGATTTTAGACTGTCGTCTGTCGTGTGTCACAAAAAGTCGTTTTAACTAGTCTCAACTCATTTAAAAAATAGTTGCCAAACAAGTCAGCAATAAACGCTGTTGGGACCTCTTACTGAAAATCTCAAAATATTTCTTTCGAATTTTTTTCTGAAATCAGCTTTCTCACAGTTTGCATATTGAAATATTCCACTGGTGTTTCACTTTTTCAGTGTTGGTGATGGTGGTGGTGGAGGCGAGCACGAATTATGTGGTGGTAGCGGTGATTATCCATAAGTATCAATCATGCCATCATCGAAATAGCTTGGATGAATTTCTGATAACATTGGTCTGCTCGTGTCGGGCGACACAGAATATTGCCGAAGTCGCATTCGCATCATCTCTGGCTTCTCTCTATGATTGTGTGATCATTTCACGATGACACTCACTCATCGTACATATTTTTGTTTTCGATTGTACTCTCAATGTATATGAATACCCGACGATTTCACCATCCAGTACAGCTCGCTTGTTGGTAAGAACGAGTATGCATACTTGACAAAGGACCATTACACCGTGCCTGCAGTTTGCATGTTTGTAAGGACGAGTATGCATACTTGACAAAAGACCGTTACACCGTGCCATGCAGTTTGCTTATTTGTAAGGACGAGTATGCATACTTGACAAAAGACCGCTACACCGTGCCATGCAGTCTGCATGTTTGTAAAGACGAGTATGCATATTTGACAAAAGACCGTTACATCGTGCCATGCAGTTTGCTTGTTTGTACGAACGAGAAAATGTTTGTAACAGTGGGATGCGTGTGCTTCTTTGTAACTACAAGTGTTTGTCACCATACCATATTCCTTCTCAGTCAACACATTTTTTTTAATTACGGGGTTCTGGTTAATTATAATGTTTGACTACCCGAGAAAGCAAGACTTTGTCAATATTAAACATTTATGTGAATTTCATTGGTATTTGAAACACAATGTCTATATTAGTTAAAATAGCGCATAATATACTTACTAATTCGAGAATGAACTAAAAATGCATATATGTTTGCTTAGTTCTCAACGATTGTCTTCCTTTTTCAGTAACAATATCAACTTATATCTGTTCTTCTCCGGAATCAATTGATATAAGTTGAAATTTTTTTAATATCCAAATAATATTCTTACCTGAAATTGCTTCTTTTCAAGATGCAAATACATTCTCGAAGTTTTTAATTACAACTGACTTTTATTTTTAAAATTTTAATTATAAGTAGTGAATAGGGATAATATAGGGTCTATGGGACTTACCATTAAAAACACCCCTGGGACACTATAGGGTCTATGTAAATTTGACATGGACAAAATCCCTGGGATACTATAGGGTCTATGGGAATTAACATGGACAAAAAGCCTGGGACTGTATAGGGTCTATGTAAATTTAACATGGACAAAAACACACTGGCAAATAGATTACTATATCTTATCTAAAGGTTTGGGTAGCCCTGAAAAGGGCTGTTTTTTTTAAGAACTCCAGGGCACCTGGTTAATGATGGCACCTTCCAGGCCTGGCACCACACACACATCTCCGACTCCAATCTCCTTTCACTCTTCTTTTGACTGGGAGCGCAGAGGGAGGATGATTGGCGTCAGCACCCCAATCCTCTGTCTCTGGAATATTGTACGACATCCTCTCTCCTATTTTCTTTTCATCCTCTTCCCTCTGTCTTCTCTCCTCTTCTTCCTTCTTTATTCTTCCCTCTTCTACTATGGCCTCCGCTGCCAGTTCATTTAACAGGAGCCTGGCGTATTCCAGATGCATCCGGAGTTCAAGAAGTTTGCTTATTCTGGTATTCATTGTCTTGTTAATGAATGAACAAGGTAGCTAGACTGCCAAGCGATTTCCAATTTATAGTTAAAGTGCGGACGTGAAGGAAAACATCCCCCTAAGACAAAAGTTATATTACCTAGATCATGACCAAAAAACTAGGGGACCTAAAAGAAACACCCACTCACTTTCTTTTACTATCCATTACTAATTTAAAAATTTTCATTAATCACTTCAATATACTATCCACACACGCAAAGCAATCAAATCAAACCCCAAATCTACTCTCACAAACAGCAAAACACATTATCATTATCTATTATCCACACAAACACATACAATCACACCACAAAAGAGTCAGTGTTTATATTCACACTACTCTACATACATACATTGGCAAATCGATTGTTATTTCTTTTCTAGAGTATTGGGTAGTCCTGAAAGGGGCTGTTTTTTGTGTTCGAAGTTGAAGCTAGGGCGATCTTTTAGTTTCTAAGAATGCGACGTCCTCTGACGATAGACTTTCTGACGATAGGTCTGCTTCTTCGGAAAAAGAAGAACTCCTTGGTGTCGATACGACAGTCGACAAAGCCTCTATCAGGTTCAGGTTGCTGATGCTGCTGCTGCTGCTGCTGCTGTTGTTGTTGCTGTTGCTGCTCTATCTGTTGTTTCTGAAGTCTGTACTTCTCTGTCCATTCTTCTTTCTCCCTGTTAATTTCTTCTCTGAAGAGCTCTTCTATCAGGTCTTCAGTGACTTTTAACATTCTCACATTCTCTGTCTCTTCAGGCTTCGGTATCAGATTGTGTCTGACCCTATGCAAATTCACGTAGGCTTCGTTTAGCTTAGCTAGTTTGGAGCACATCTTCGTAGGAGGATGAGTCGACAATGGATGGTTAGACTGGAAACTGCCCCGGTTTTTAAAGTCAAAGCGCGGACGTGAAGCAAAACATCCCTCCACGGTTTTCGAGCCGGAACGTTTAATGAGTGTCATGAGAGGGATAGTAAGAATTCAAAGAGCATGAATCAAGATTCCTATAGCCAAACAAACCACAAAAGCATTTTTTTCAAAACACATTTTTTATTTAAAATCACTTAACACTAACAAACAATTCTAACATTTTTAACAATAATCCAACAATATAACATCAAACATTTTTTTAAAATGTCAAACATTTTTTTTCAACTGACACTCTACTTTAAACAGGGCTGACAACGTTGTGAATGAAATTGTGATTTCCACTGTTGGAAGTCATTAGACCATTGATGGACACTAGGTTTCCTAGCTTGAGACAAAAGACCAGTATAATGGACACAAAACCATCTATCTACTTTCACGTCGTTTCTTGAAGAAGAACGAAGATCAAACTGAGTCACTACATGTCCTAAGGAATAGCCCCGACTGCGATGATGCAGAAAATACACACAATATTGTCCACACACCAAGGAATCTGTCCCTTGTAATTTCACATTATTGAATCGGGTGGTCTGAGCATTTCTTCTCATAAAGTTAATGATATCGTCTTCCAAAGGGGGCAATCCATACGAATCGAAATATTCCACACATCCTTCTTGAGGAAAGTAGACGGCTACCCAGTGGGTTCCTGGGAGATGATTGTCGTCCATGTTGATCACATAAGCTTGATGGTCTTGAGGTTTGCGATGAGGGAGTTCATCTTTAGCACAGACGACAGGATTCCAAGGAGCCGTGTACGAGCTGTGGTTCAAAAGGTAAAGTTCCCAGGTATCCATGTTTTATTCTTTTTGACAGGTAATAATAAGTGATCAATTCGATCCTGACATTTTGCTTGAAAATGTCTGACAAATAACCGTTTCTTCGTTTCGTCTCCCCACTCTGATTCAGGAGAGCTTCGATACTATGGATCTCTTGAGTGGTTAATGGTGGACAAGAATGTTCACGCAAGTCTTTATACCACTGATGCAACACGACTTTGTCCGAGATGAGACTCCAAGCTTCGTCCAGATACTCGTCCAATTTTTCTTCTTGACTCAGCATCAGGCATTTATCGTGTTGAATTTGACTGGGATGATCGTTTTGACATCCATAGCAATCTTTTTTTGATCAATTCCGTAATGTTTTCGACCAAGTGTTTGGCAAAACAGGAGACTAAATGGGCTTCTTGTTCTGGCCATCTTGACTTCATCATGATAACTTCTTCTTCCACAGTCTCCTCACATTCCATGTCCAAAGTTTCTCCACTAGGTAAAGAGGGATAACAGTCTTCCATGGCTTCTAATAGTCTAGAATGACTTTTCTCAAGCTGTTGATTTCTATGGTATTGTCGAATTCTGCATACAGGATGACGTTCACTGTGTCTGGTAGATTTGTAGTAAACTGAATTTCCACACGAATCTGGCCCGATTTTATAGGGTGGAAATGTCCCTCGTCGCTGCCTTGGTCTGGAGTGAAATCGAAAGCCCACAAAGCATAGCCTCCTGCATAATCGTGTACGTAATGCCGTGACTGGTGTTGGTTTCTAACTGTCCGGTGGCTTCGTACAAGGACACGTACGACCTCAAGTAATTCTTCTTATTTTTGTCAAAGTCAGGTTCGGAAGGTCGGGTACACAAGGTCTCGCCATCGCGACTGACTTCGATCTTGGACACGTCAAAGGGTTGAAAGTAGAAAGGATTTTTAGCGATAGTTCCGTTGAAAGCTGCATTGCTCACGATGCCAAGGATTAAACGTTTGGGTAACTGTCCTTGGAACAGATGATCTTCGATCATGGATCGCTGCCCCGTGGGAATGGTGAAGGTTTTCACTTCCACGCGTCGTATGGGATACTTAGCGGTCGTTCTGCTCAACGTCTGACTAATGTCGTTACCCACTTTAGGTAACACTTTCACGTTTTGCAAGCGGAATTACCCATCAAATGGAAAGTGGCACTGCTACGATTCAGTCTCAGGCGAACATTCACCCCATTCAGCAAATATTTTTCTTGCAACAACATGTCCAAATGTAAACGATCCATCAGTTCTAAAGTACGACTTAGTTCAATTTTCTTTCTTCTTTCTACAAATCCCTCATTGTAGACCTTTTTTGTATCAATTTCGAATGTTTCAAATTGGTCCGCATCGTCAACTTCCCATACCACACAGGAATTGAGATGGGTGTTCTTGGCGTCTATTCCGTACGTCAAGAGATTTTCCAGGTAGGCACGATAAGGGTAAGTATCAATACTTCTACTGACTAGTTTGCTATTCAAGTACAAGTCCATTCCACTGAACAAGGAATGCATGAAATTGTTGACGGGAGCTATTACCTCATCACTTTCTATGGGTGTATTGTCATCATCGATAACTTTGATTTTCAGGTGCAAGTAACTGCTATTCAGATCGATGTAATCTTCGGGCTGTCGTTTGATTTCAAACTCGATGGGAGCGGAGGCTGTCAAAGAGGAGACGGGGTGAAATTCCACCCACTGGGATTCTTGCATCGTCATCATGGTGGGGGGCATGGCAAACAGATCCAGTTCCGACTTGGAACAAGCGCAAGATTCTCGGTACATCATTTTTTTCTATGTCTCAATAATCGAAAACGTCTAAGTCTCGAACGGTTCTTCTTTTCTTTGTCTTTCTAGCTTTAGACGTGTGAAGTCCGGTGAAAGGGTGTTTTCTTCGTCGTCTCTTTCTGCCTTGTCCTTGCTGAATGCCTGACTCGGTAGCGTGCAGGACATTTATAGGAGTTTCTCGTCGGCTCAAAAGGTTTTTACCCGTTTGCAACAAGACATTTTTGCCTGCCCTTAAGAAAGCTTCTTTGGGGTTTTGTTTGTCGATGTTGACATTTTGGAGAAATTCTTTGCCGTGTGTCAGTGCCGCATCTTTCAAGGCGTGCAATCCGCGTGTCACCATCGGTTTCAACACTGGAGCCACCGAACGAAAGGCCGATTTTAACATATCTCCTAAACCGTGTCCTCGCTGTCGAGCAACCCTTCGGTACACTGGATACATGACTTACGAGTCGTGAGAGAACCGTTTTCGAAAATGGAGTTTAACCGTGACTTTTCCTTTGGTGAATGGAATATTTTGTCTCCTTTTATAGCAATGTTGACCGTGTCCAAATAAGACTTGCTGACGGGCAAATAGTGAGAATGTACAAATTCGCGGTGGACGTGATAAGTGTTTCCACCTTCCTCGTCAGAGGCCGTGGCAGAATCCACTTTGAAAGGAATGACACGCAGTAATGGCACGGAGGTGTGTCCCACCACGTTGTACTCCACCACATCGGAGTACACAAACATCAAATTCAGTCCTTGGTTCAGTTCTACCGGGAAAAGAAATAACTTGCTAAAAGACTCGTTGTCGGAAATGACTGGTAATTCGTTTTTCTTGATCATGGCCATTCTCATGTTCATGTCCCCGCCCAACATGTCAAACAATTCAGGACGAAATATAATAGACATGATTTTACCTCCCTTAGGAAATTTCATCAGGAAGCGACGAGCTGCTTTATGGTACTCCAGGGTGACACTTTTGTGACACTCTCAAAGCTTTCTGAAACATGACATTAAACCTGGAGGCTATGGTGCTCACCAAATGTTGACCACTAAAACAATAGCCTGCGGGAATGAACAACTGATAGGTGGTCCACTTTTGATTTTTTGTGCCAGGGATTTTTGTGATATATTTGCCATGGGTATCCAAGTACTGTTGCATTTGCTCGTCATGAACTTCCACCGTAAACATATTTTGATTGGGAAGGACATTAAGGACTTGGGTCGGGTGAATGATTTCCACTAAAGCCACTTCCCAATGGGCTTCGTGATCTAATGGGATGGCCTGAGGTAATTTGGCCGTGTAACAGCACAACGTGTTGTGGGGAAACACCTACATGGAACTGTCACTGGGTAAGGTTAAGTAAAATTGGTTGTTATTGCTCATAATTCCAGAGTTCTGTGGCTGTCCGAGGGGTTACTGGACGTCAGAGGCGTGTTTCCGCTCAAAATGGGGTTGTTATTGTGGTTGTTGGAGTGGTGACTGACACTGGCACTGGAAAAAGGTTCCCGTTGTTCCCGTTCGAGGAGAATTTCAGGGAGGGATTGGGAAGCAGGTAACAGATGCAACTGCTAAATAAAATGGTCCACAATTGTTTGTCTCCTTGGTGCAAACTCAGATTGGCAATGGCTGCCCCGATGACACAATACACCACGAAGATTTGGCAAGAAAAGACGATTTGCGTTTTAGGCACACGTTCTCCACACCACACCCACAAAGGTTGTTTTTGTAAATCTTGCAGAGAAGAACTAGGTGAAGGAGTGGTCGACGTAGCTGCGTCTGTGTGAAAGGGCATGATGGTCACTTCTTTTTATAGTCAATGACTTGCGAAGCGTCGATCCAAGAATCAAAACTGGGTTGATATCCTTTCCAACGTACTTTGACTTCTTTGACACGTCGTTTGCCTACTTTACGGGTTCTGCGTTCGAGAATGCTTTCGATGTCGTACACGTCGTCTTCTTTTTTGATGACACGTTGTAACTCGGGCAAATAACGTTCCTTTGAGCACTTCCCCGTTCATGTCTTCTAATTTATAGACGACAGGATCACGAACATGCACTCGTCCAGTGACGTGAAACAATTCGGTCGTCCAGTTACGTAAATAACCTTTGTCGAAAGTGCGTTTGCTTTTGCCAATTCGCACCCAATCTCCTACGACCAACACTCCACTTTTCTTGGGGACAGCTCTCGTCGGGGACGTACCAAACAGGCGCTCAAACATTAACACTTCGTTCTTGGGAGTCAGTTCTTGCGGGGCACGTCCGATGCTTCGATGGTAAGATTGGTTGTACGCTTGCACCAGGTGCGGTAAGATGTCGATGTACTTCAGAGTGTGGTGATGCGTAAAATATTTCCACATGCGTCCTTTCAAAGTGCGTTGGAAACGTTCCACGATGCTGGCTTTGGTTTCAGGATTCTCGGTGGTAAAAAAATGAATGTCGCGTTTCTTTAATTCTTTTTGAAAAGCTTGGTTTAGAAATTCAGTACCTTTGTCCGTTTGCCATCGAAGAGGGTGACGACCACTTTGTTTCAACACTCATTGCAGGGCTCGCACTAACTCACTGCTCGATTTCGAAGTCAAGGGTACGACCCAGGCAAATTTGGAAAAGACGTCGATGACACAAAACAAATATTTGTAGCCACGATTGTAGCTGGCCAAATGAGAGACATCGGCTAAATCGGCTTGCCATTGATGATCGATACCTTCCACTCGGGTGCGACTTCCGGAAAACTTGCTTCGAATGGGTTTGTGTAAAATGTAAGTAGCTTGTTCTTGTAACCATCGTTGCACTTGAGGTAAACGGAGACTTTTCAGTCGAGTTTTGGCAGCACGATACAATTTTTGAACTCCTGCGTAACCTGCAGGATGCGAGGGATCGTAGTAAATGCTGGCTAACACTTTTTCCATTTTTTGTGTTTGTGTGTTAATAAGACACCAACTCTTGGAGGATGCTACTCTTTTTCTCTTGGGGTATTTTCTTGGATTGCAATGCTTTGCGTGTGCGACCGGCAATAGGTGTCGAAGAGGAGGATGTCTGAGCGGGGGATATCGGTTCTTGTTTCACTTCTGTCTTCACCTTCTTTTTCTCTTGTGATGAAGAAGGGGTGGTCATCATCTTTTTAATCCAACCAATTCTGGAGGTAGGTGGTGTTGTTAACTTGCGTACTTTTTCTGGTGGAGTTTGAAACCCTTCTTCTTCTTCTCCTTTTTCTGTCTTGGTCACTGGTAGTGGTGGTGGTGGTAGTGATGATGGTGCTGGACTTTTCATCAAGGTCTTAAAATCTTTCAGAGTGGGTAGAGCTGTTTCGTCTAAAGCTTTCTGGTGAAAGAGTTGCAGTCGTTGCAAGAGTTGACCGTACTTTTGCGATTTTTCTGTTTCGGACAAATCTTGGCGATCCATCAAGGACTGCAATTCGTGTTGTAACTGGCACATCTCAGTCAAATGGGGATTGGGAGGTAAATGCGGGTGCGTTGTTCTTGCCAACGATGGTATGCCATCCATAGTTTGTAAGGCACTAAAGCTAGTTTTCTTCCTTCCATGGGATGTCAGGGGTCAATTCTGAGATCTTGGGTCCCCAGAGGGTCTTTTTAGCTTGCTCCCATCAGTCCTCCCAACATGGTTCCCAAGACTCCTTTCAGTAATGGGCCTAACAAGAGGGGTAAAATTCCTCCACGTTGGACCAACTTCTTCTTCTTTTGGCGAAGGGGGATTTTCTTTTGAACCATTTGGCGAGGAACGTGACGATGTTTGCCTAAGCATTGGTTCTGGTGTTTGGACAAAGGGATCGTGCCTTTCAAGCCGTTCAAATAACATTCGCACACGGCATCGATGACTTCTTTGGAGGCTGATTGAATGAGTTTTTTTCGTAGGGGTGAAGAAGCTTTGGACAGGACAGATAACATATCCCCATGTTTGACTAAACGTGGAGGCAGTCCTTTCCTTTTCTTTCCTTGGGGTTGTTTAGAAGAGGGATTTTTTCTGGAGGGTGACATCTTCAGGAGCACCAAAACGCTAATACCCTACTTGGTCACACACCTTTTTTATACTGGAACGCGTCGCCACTGATTGTCTTTACGTCGTAACAACTTCAGGACAGGCATGACACGTCGCGCAGGGGTACGTAACGAACTAAATCGAGCCAGGTCTTGCTTGGACAAATCCAGTAAACTTTGTAACATGCCCGATCTTTCTTGAACTTTGATTTTGGGAGCAGGTACTTTGTGAGCAGCAGCCACTGCCACTAAATTGGAGGGTCCTGCCACTGGGGAAGTTCTTGGGGTCAGCAACGGAGAAGTTCTTGGTGTGATCAACGTCTGCAAGTACTCTTCAATTCTTGGTGTCATCAACGGGGAAGTGGATGAAACTGAGGCTGCCGGAGACGCGGTCACCGCCGTTGCAGGTCGTGGTTTGCGAGTGTAAGGTTGCGTCCTGGCCGAAGTGCCTCTCTTGCGACTAGTTTTCTGTGGACTTTTCTTTTTCTAGGGACTTTTTCTCTGCTTCTTTTTTTGGGGGCTTTTCTTTTTCTGGGGTGGTGACTGGTAAGAGGAGGGTCCCGCCACTGGAGAAGTTCTTGGAGACACAGGTCTCCTTGGGGACCTGGTCTTTTTCGTCTTCTTCTTGGAGCTTCGTTTGACTTTTTTCTTAGGGAGAACTTTGGGGGCATTAGTATCCCATCTTAAGAGAGAGCGAATGATGACCCCTCCTAGAGTACCGCTCCCTCCAGGTTTCAAAATGATTTGTTTTTTGATTTGAGTGTCGATGCGGGGATCCGCCAGTTGGGTCAAAGCGACTTTGTTTCGATCAAAAAAGCGTTTGGTTTGATGAGGAATCTGAATGATCCCTTGCAGTAATTGACGTGCTGTCACCGTGAACCATCGTAAGACTTCTTTGAGACTAGCTTCTAAGACACGAGCCCGTATTTGTGGATTTTTTTCTCGACTGATGCCATACAAGGCACGAATCAATTTGACGGGGAGATGTGATTGAAGGGACATCATGTTGAAGTTGTGTGAGACAGACGAAATGTGTTTGAGGTTTTTATAGGTTTTTTTGGTGCGGTTAAGTCGAGGACGGAGACGTGTAGAGGACAGGCCCTCCGTCTTGGCACCAGTGGTGAAACAAGTGGGTATGAAATCGCAAATCATCGGGGGTCGTAGGTTTCAAATCGACCAGTAAATAAGCGTGTGGAGTTTGATTGGTATCGTCGTACGCCTGAGTCAGCCAAAGCGTTCCTAACTGTTTGGCTAAGACTTGCACTTGCGATTTATCTCGAGGGCTTTTAAACAAGACCACGTAATGCGCATTGAGAATGATGGTGCGATGGGCTTTACTTTGTTGAAACAAATTTTGAGTGATGTAAACGACACTGGCATTACGATGATGCCCTTTGCGCGTGAACCACAGCTTAATTTCTTCTTCGTCTTCTCCTAACATGTCGTCGAAAATGACCAAATGTGTTTGACGGGAGTCAGAGACGATGCCGTCGTCTTCTTTAGGAATGCTTCCACAAACACGATGGAATCGCCTTGACTTTCTCGCAAGAGGCTGTACGCCGATTGCCACTCTTTGTAACACCACACGATGCGTTGAGGTGGTCGATCGATCAAATGATGTTTATGTTCGATCAAACGTTTGACGAATTCGGTTTTGCCTGAACCGCTAGGTCCAGCAATGAGCATGTTAAATGGATGGCGAAGATACAAAGCCTCCCAACTGGCACGATTTAAGTGTTCGTCGATGACTTTGACAGTGGAGGAAGAGGGAGCAGAGACAGAAGAGGTAGCCATAGTGTCAGGAATGTCACTTGTGACACGAAAACAAACAAGACAAGAGTTTATATACTTTTTTCAGGACACGTTTATTGAATGTCTTAAACATGAACACGAAAGACAAAAATACATAAAAGCCAAATTGTTATGTACAGCAATAAAAAAACACATCAAAATGATCAACGTGGAATAAACACAAGTGTCTGTACAACATGTTTTGGGTAATGTTCTGACCAGTTCTATAGAGGGTAAGGTCACACAAGTGTCCTCCCGAAAGGGTCTTTCAGGCATGTTCACGACAGTCCTGTCCTGGGTGACGGGTTCTTCTTCTTCTGGAACGGTGACTAACACAGGTTGAAAAGTAACTTTTTTCCTTGAACAACTCTCGTGCATACTGAGCCACTTCTTGGGTCTAAGCCTCAAAACCCCCTTTTCTCCAGGCACGGACATCTGTCCAATGGGGGTGTAAGTCACAAGCTACACATACATCGTCATACACGTCCTCGGTAGCTAAAAGTTGACGAATCTTTTTTTCCCGTAGAGGTCGAGAAGTATCCAGATGAAAACGCAAGGCTTTGAGCAAAATGAGTCTTTCGTGACCATTTAAGGCCATTGGGGTGGTAAGTACTGTTCGTAAAGAGTCCACAAGGAATCGGCTGGTAAACGAAATCCCAGAAAACAAGTCACTAAGACGCACACCACTTGTCGTCCCAAATTGAACGGATACAGTTCTTGTAATAATTGATGGCAATGATCCACGGTTTGAATACGGTCATTGAGTTCCTTCCACGGAATCTGTTCAATCACATGTGATAAAGTCGTGTCATGGATTCCTGTTTTTATACTCTCTTTGTTTTGGCAGCAATACACGTACTTCCTAGCCAGAGATCTTCGTTCTCCAGTGGGGAATCTAAATCTTGCATACTGTAACCTAAACTTCAGAGTTTGTTTTGATGTTTCGTCTTCCGCTAAGCAGATTCCACGTAAAATATGTTGGTAATCCTTTAACTCGTCTTCCTCAATGCGTTGCACTAGGTGAATCTCGAAGTAACCAAAATGATGAAAATTTCGTTCTTTCACTAACTCAAAGTGTTGAACAAGGTCTGACCACTGAAACAATTTCTGACGAATCAGTTCTTTTATACCATTCAGGTATCAGTGGTTAAACATCTGGCGACGTAACGGCTGCAACTGTTTTTTACGTTTGACTTGTATTTTGACCAGCTCTCGGTAAATGCGTTCTCTCAGCTCCACAGGCAAAGCACGAATGTTCTCTTGTAAAGTATCCATGAATAGGTCATTCTAAATCCTCTTTCTGACACAAGAAATGTACCGTTTGCACAGACATGGTTTTAATTCAGTGTCAAATTTAAATCGTTTAATCACTAATTTACACATTACAATTCGTTCAGAAGTTTCCTCTTTCACTAATTTGACATTGTGTAAACGATGTTGGTAATTCGTTAACTCTTCCTCTGGAATTCGATGCAGTAAGTTTACAATGTAGTAGATAGAATCATCAATAGCAAACCAATCCTTTTTAAAACCAGGGGGTCGTTGATAAATGTCTGTCCAATGGAACACTTTCAACTGAATCAGTCCTTGTATAGCATTCAGGTACCAGTGGTTCAAACACCGGTGACGTAACGGATGCAACTGTTCTTTACGTTTCACTTGTATTTTGACCAGTTCTAGGTAAATGCGTTCTCTCAACTCCACAGGCAAGCCACGAATGTTCTCTTGTAAAGTATCCATGAATAGGTCAGTCCGTACAATTCACAATCTTGTCCTAGAGCAAAAGTAATCCACATAGTAAGTAATTTCTGACCACTGCCATTCAGGGTAACGTCCAAGAATGTCACTGAACTCTTTTGATGTAAACGGTTTAGAGTAATATAATAGGATGAATGAACCCTTGACCCAGAGAAATCTAACACACTGGTTGACTTTTTTCACTTTCCTCTTGTGAATTTCTCGGCATAAAAGTTATACAGTCACCCATTGAGATTTCACTCTGGCAAGCCCCTGCCAAACTTCTTTGTAAATCTTCTCTTGCAGTTCTTTAGGTAATGATTCAATATCGCTTTTGAAATGAAGTTTAAATACTGGTCTTGGTGATGTCCAACATTTGACTTCTAACCAATCTGGTTTCTTCTTCTTCAACGACATGGTAAGTTACTTCAATGTCTCGGTCCCACTAAGGGTAAGTAATGACAATTCGGTGACCAGCGAGCATGTTCTACGTAGGCCGAATCTAGTGGTTCCCAGTGGTGAAGTGACACACTGCAACTGAAGCACTTGACTTTATCCCCTTCGCCCAAGTAGAAAAATCCGGCTCTGGCTAATTCTTCGGGGATCGGTCCTCCCAGATACTTAGGCCATTTTCCTTTGAATGATTGAAGACGATTTTCAAAGTCGCAGTATTCCGACAAACGCACAGGAAACGAATATTCGTCTTTCACAGGTTCATTTCGATGAGGGTTGGGTGACATGAAGAGGACTTTGCTCAGGGCTGGATGACATCCGTAGGGACATAAACGTGAAGGTGGACATTCACCTTTAAAACGAAACCCAGTAAAGTGTCCAAGAAGACGGGCGGCATCACTTTCGCATCCCTCAGGTTTGACACGCACAGCATCACTTTCCATGATAGGGGTAGTGAGAACAAAGTTCCCATGATGCTTTACGGCATCGCTAAGGTCACAGCGTACAGCATCGTTCCCATCGCAAGGCTCACAATCGCATTCCACTTCAGAATCCCCAAACTGGAATTGTGCTTTCTGAACTTGTTTTGTGTTTCTCTGAAAGTATTCATCTTGTTCGCTTGGTCTTGGTAGTCACAATGAACTATCGATCTTGCCTAGGGTTCCTTTTTATATACAGACCAATACCGACGTGCCCATACGGTAAGGTGAAATGATTGGGAAGTCGCATTCGCTTCTGGTACACGATTTGATAGACTTTTTCCAATGGTCGACTGACGATGTGGTTGGTGGGTAAACGTACAATTTTGTTGGGTTGATAGGTGGTCGCTTTAAAGTGTTCATCTTCTCTAGACTGCAAGGCTTTTTTCAATACGTCAAAGTTCACCACTCGACTGGTACAATAATTCAGAGTCAATCATTTCACTTTACACTTCGTGTGCACTTCTCCTTGTTTGTCCCGGTATTCGTAGCCGTAATTTTTTGGACCATCACTGACGAAACTTAGAATCTTGTCGTCGGGGTGCTCGTCTGTCCAGGCTCCTAAACGGTCTCCTTCGATGTCAGGGTGCTGTTAACTCGGGTGATGGATGTAAATGCAACTGTCCGTGTCAAAGTACAGGACGCGTTCCCCTAACAGTTCTAAAGCTTCGTACAATTTTAATCGAGCATGAGCTGTCACGTAAGCCGCAATGATGACATTTCCAAAGGGGTCGTCTTGTACAAAGTCCAGATCTTCTTCGTAATTGACCAAGATCAATTTCTCGCGAACGACGTCCACGTGTTTCATGAATTTGGTTTTGTCGTGAATCATCTGGAAGCAGCGAGAAGGTTCGGTCAAATATTCCGTCTTGGGTAAACACGGTCGTTGTGCCATTTTACCCCACAAGCAATTTAACATCACTTTGGCAAACGATCGCCTGCCTACGTTTTTCTCGATGTGATCTAAAGTGATGCCTTCTTTTGCCCAGTATTTCTCTTTGAATGTCTTTT
>CM068825.1:467500-497500 GCA_028554795.2 Sinohyriopsis cumingii | reverse complement strand
GGACATGCTTCACATCGATTTCAAGAACACAAACTCTAGTTCACAAATATATCTCTTTAATGATTACACAACAATAGCTCAAAATCTCACACCATACCCTTAAGTTAATAAATTTGCCAGGCATGTGAGTAGCCCTGACAAGGGCCTTTGGGTTCTTCTATTTTCTCCATTTCTTCCACCATTTCCTCATCGTCGTCAATCATTCCTTTCTTCTTCTTTTTCTCTTTCTCTGGCATCCAGTCAGAATGGCCCATCGACTAAATTTTTCCTGCACCTTCATCCAGTTTTGATTTAGTCTGTCAAACTCCTCTCTTTTCTTTCTGTTTTCTTTGTCCTTTCTTTCTTTAGACCACCTGTCTTTTAGCTTCTTCATTTCTTTTTGTAACACTTTCTCATTAGTTCTTCTGCTTTCTTTAGGTGGTCCAGCCACAATTCACAAAGGACCTTTTCCAATTCAATATCTCTTCTAAAAAAACACTTTACTTTCATCACATTATCAAGGGCCTCCTTCAAGGTGCCCACTCTCACGTATGTTGGTTGAATGAAGCCTCGTAACTTCTCTACTTCCTCTTCGATCATGCCTTGTACCAGATCCCTGGCTACTTTCAGGCTGGTCACTTGACTTGTCACAAAGTCTTTGGTAACTGTATACCTCCATTCTTGTTGTAGCCTTTCGACCATATAGGGGACATCCGCCATCCAGTACCAACTGTCCTTTAACTTGTTAAACAACTCTATTGTCATATTTTATTCTGTGTAGAATGGCGCGATCGACGAACGCTTTGACTTTATAACTGTAAAACACGGACGTGAAGGAAAACATCCCCATCACGCACTTCACATATTATCTACTATCCATACACACGGGAAGGAAAAAACCAAACCCCAAATTATACTGTCAAAAACCCTTAATATTACTATCCACACACAAAAGGAGAAAAAACAAAACAAAACCAAAATATACTATCCACACACGGGAAGGAGAAAAAATCTAAATATGCTATGAATAACCAAAATATACTATCCACACACGGGAAGGAGAAAGAAAACTACTAAATATACCATCAATAATTAAAACATACTATCCACACACGGGAAGGAGAAAACACAAACCCTTATTATACTATCCACATAACCACAATATAATATGTACACACGGGAAGGATAAAAAACAAAACCAAATATACCATCCACACAGAAGGTAAGTTAAAAAACCACACACTCTAGTATCCATACAAACGTATGTGAACGCTTATAAACCCCAAAAAGCTAATATTCACACAAGCATATGCTTATTTATGCAAACACATGCTCTACTATCCACACAAACGTATGCACATTTATGCAAACACACATTCTACTATTCACACAAACGTATATGAGCTCATACCAACACACACACACACAACACACGCACACACACACACACACACACACACACACACACACACACACATCTGTAAAAGAGTGAGTGTAATCACGCTACTTCACATTCACACCAATTGGCAATTTGAATAGACTCTTTTCTAGAGATCTGGGTAGTCCTGAGAAGGACTGTCTTGTTTGGAACTTCAGATGCACCAGCTTAATGTTGACACCTCCGAGGCCGAGAACCACAGACACAACGCCGACTCCAATCGTTGCACCAACTGATTGTTGTAGTTTGAAGCGCAGTTGGGTTTGAGTGACTTCGTTTTCCCAGTCCTCCGTTTGAGGGATAGTGAATATTTGTTCTTGTCTCATTGGTCTATTATACACCCGTGGATGTTGAGGTCGCCGAGGCTCCCACTCTTGTTGTTGCTTCTCCAATTCCACATCCCAATTTTTTTTATCTGGGGTACCACGGGTCTTGGTGGCGGTAGTGGCTGTGGTGCTTGTCGCAGGGGAGGTGTCCTCACCATAGGCTTGACTTCGCTGGTCTGTCTCACGATGAGGTGAGGTAAAATATGTCTTTCTTTTCCTCCACTTCTTTCTTTTTCTTATCCTCCTCTTCTTTTTCGTCCGTGTTGATGACATAAACTTGATGGTCTTGAGGTTTGCCATGAGACAGTTCATCTTTACCACACACGACAGGATTCCAAGAAGCAGTGTACGAACTGTGGTTCAAAAGGCAAAAAAGTTCCCATGTATCCATTTTTGTGTTGTTTTTTCTTCTTGTTGTTTTCTATTCACATGTAATTATAAGTGATCAATTCAATCCTGACTTTTTGCTTGAAAATGTCTGACAAGTATCCATTTCTTCGCTTCGTTTCTGCACTCTGAGCCAAGAGAGCTTCGATGTGATGGATCTCTAGAGTCATCAATGGAGGAGAGGAATGTTCAGGAAAGTCGTTATACCACTGATGCAACACGGCTTTTTCCGAGATACTTCGACCAAGCTTCGTCCAGATACTCGTCCAATTTTTTACTTGACTTAGCATCAGACATTTATCGTGTTGAATTTGAGTGGGATCCATAGCAATCTTTCTTGATCAAATTCGTTTTTGTTTCGTCCAGGTGTTTGGCAAAACAGGAGACTAAATTGTTGTTCTTGTTCTGGCCATCTGGACTTCATGACTATGTCCTGTTCGTCGTTGTCTTGGGGTTCTGCTTCCAAGGATATCTATCATTCCATTTCCGTAGATTTTCCTCTATTCAAAGTAGGATTACAGTCATCCATTGCTTCTAATAGTCTAGAATGACTTCTCTCAAACTATTGATTTCTATGGTATTGACGAATTCGACATACAATAGTACGTTCACCGTCTCAATTAGAGGTTTAGCAAACTGAAGTTCCAGTCGAATCTGGCCGGATGTTATAGGGTGGAAATGGCCCTCGTCGCTCCGTTGGTCAGGAGTGAAATCAAACGCCCAGAAAGTGTAACCTTCGTCATATTCTTCGTACGAAATGCCGTGACTACTGTTGGTCCCTAGCTGTCCCGTGGATTCTTACAGGGATAAGTACGATTTTAAGTAATTCTTCCTGGCAATGTCAGGTTCGAAAGGTCTGGTACACAAAGTCTTGCCATCGCGACTGACTTCGAATTTGGACACGTCGATGTGTTGAAAGTTGAAAGGACTTTTATTGTAGACTCCGTTGAAGGCTGCATTCTCGACGATACCAAGGATTAAACGTTTGGTTAACTGAACTTGGAAAAGATGATCTTCGATCATGGATCGCTGACCCTTGGGAATGGTGAAGGTTTTCACTTCCACGCGTCGTACTGGATACTTATTGGTTGTTCTGCTCGAAGTGTGACTGGTGTCGTTTCCCACTTAGGTAACACTTCCACGCGTCGCACGTAGAGTGTGGCTTCTTGGATGATGGTTTTGTAATCGGCATCATCAGCCAACAAATGAAAAGCGATACTGTTGTGATTCAGTTTCAAGCGGACATCCACGCCGTTCATGTCCAAATGAAAACGATCCATTATTTTTAAAATTTGTTCACCTTTGGTTTTGTTTCGTCGCTGTTTAAATCCATCATTGGCATCCGATATTGTGTCGAACTTGTCCGCGACGTCAGGTTTCCATATCACGGAGGCAACCAGATGAGTGTCCTTAGTATATGTTCCGAAGGTCAACGTAGGCACGGTAAGAGTAATTATCCATGCTGCTACTGACTAGTTTGTTGTTCAGTTACAAGTCCACTGAGCTAAACAAGAAATGCATTGGGAGGCAAATGCAGGGTCCGTTGTTCTTGCCAACGATGGTAATCCATCCATCGTTTGTAAAGCACTAAAGCCAGTGTTCGTCCTTACATTCAATTTTAACGGTTACATCTGAGATTTTTGGATTCCAGAGGTTCCTTTTATCTTCTTTGTCATTTTTATCTTGCTCCCATGAGTCATCCCATGATTGTATCCAATACTCCTATCAGCAAGGGTCCTAACAACAGAGGTGCAATTGCTCCGCGATGTGTCAACATCTTTTTCTTTTGACGAATGGGGATTTTCTTTTGAACCATTTGGCTAAGAACGTGATGATGTTTGACTAAGCATTTTTCTGATGTTTAGACAAAAGTATCGTGCCTTTCAAGACGGTCAAACAACATTCGCACACGGTATCGATGACATCTTTTCAGGCGGTTTAAATGAGTTTGTTTTCGCATGGGTGGAGAAGCTTTGGATAGGACGGACAACATGTCCCCATGTTAGACTAAACGAGGAGGCAGTCCTGTCCTTTTCTTTCCTTTGGGGTAATAAGAGGAATGGCTGCTGGGCGGTGACATCTTTGGGTGTTCAGGAGCATAAAACACTGATTCCCATTCTTTGCCTCAGGTCTTTTTTATGCTGGAAAGCGTCGCCACTGATTTTCTTTACGTCGTATCAACTTGATGACAGGTATCACGCGTCGTGTAGGAGTTCGCAACGGACTAAATCGGGACAGTTCTTGCATGGATAAATCCAATAAACTCTGTAACATGCCCGATCTCTTTTGGACTTTGATTTTGGGAGCATGTACTTTGTGAGCAGCTGCCACTGCTGCTAAAGAGGATTAGGGTGTCACCGCTGAATAAGTTTTTGAAGACACGGGTTTCCATTGTTTCATCACCTGAGGAAGATCGGGTGTCAAATTGGGTTTGGCAGGCATGACCAACAACGGAGAACTCGAGAACCTAAGGATACTGGATACGGGGTCACCGTCGCTGGAGGTTGTGGTTTTCGAATGTAAGGTTGCGTCCTGGCCGAAGTGTCTTCGTGCGGGTAGAAGCTGGTTTCTGGTGACTTTTCATTTTTGGGGAACTTTTCTTTTTCTTTTTCTGTGGGTTTTCTTTTTCCGCGGTTGTGACCTGGTCTTGACACCACTGTCTTTTTTGTCTTTGGGCTTCATTTGGCTTTTTTGGGAGTGGCATTGTTCTTGCGGAGAACTTTGGGGGCATTAAGAACCCATTTTAAGAGAGAGCGAATGATGACAGCTCCTAGAGAACCGCTTCCTCCAAGTTTCAAAGTGACTTGCTTTTAGGTTTGAGTGTCGGTGAGGGGATCGGCCAGTTGCGTCAAGGCTTCTTTGTTTCTCTCAAAAACGCGTTTGGTTTGATGAGGAACGTGAATGATGCCTTGCAGTAATTGATGTACTGTCACCATAAATCATCGTAGGACTTCTTTGAGACTGGCTTCTAAGACATATTTGTTGATTTAGTTCGCGACTGATGCCGTACAAGGCTCGAATCAATTTGACGAGAAGATGAGACTGAAGGTACGTTATGTTGACGCTGTGTGAGACATACCCAAAGTGACCGAGGTTATTATAGATTTTTTTGTTAAGTCGACGACGCGAACGTGTACACGACAGGCCCTCCGTCTTGGCACCAGTGGTGAAACAGTGGTGAAATAGATGGGTACGAAATCATAAATAATCGGGGGTGATGAGTTTTAAATCCACGAGTAAATAGGTGTGTGGAGTTTGAGTGTCATCGTCGTACGCATGAGTCACCCAAGGTTTTCCTAGCTGTTTGGCTATGACTTGACCACGTAATGAGCATTGAGACTAATGGTGCTTTACTTGGTGTTGAAATAAATTTGGGTAGTGTAAATGACACTGGCATTACGATGATGTCCTTTGCGCGTAAATCACAGTTTAATGTCTTCTTCATCTTCTCAAAACATGTCATCGAAAATGATCAGATGGGCTTGACTGGTGTCAGACACGATTCCGTCGTCTTCGCTATTAATGCCTTCCAGAAAAATGATGGAATCGCCTTGACTTTCTCGCATGTGGATGTACGCCGATTGCAACTTTTTGTACCACCACACGATCCGTTTAGGTGGACGATCGATCAAATGATCTTTATGTTCGATCAAAAGTTTGACAAATTTTGTTTTGCCTGGACCACTAGGTTCAGCAATTAACGTTTCAAAGGGATGGCAAAGATACAATGCCTCCCAACTGTCACGATCTAAGTGTTTGTCGATGATTTTGAAAGTGGAGGAAAAGGGAGCAGAGACAGGAGAGGTAGCCATAGTGCAAGGAATGTCACTTTTGACACGAAGCCAGACAAGAGAAGCTTTTTTAATAGTTTTTCAGGACACGTTTATTGCAAGTTAAAATGGAACAACACAAAAGACAAATATAAATAAAAGTCAAATGGCTAAGTATAACGATAAAATACACATAAAAAACAATCAAAGTGGAATATAAACATGTCACCGTAGAATATGATTTTGGTAACCAAGGTTTCCTAGGGAGAGTGTGTTATGTTCTTACAGTCTCTACATTGGATACAGTCACACAGGTGTCCTTCCGGAATGGTCTTTCGGGAATGTCCATGACAGTCCTGTCCTGAAGGGAGTGGTTGTCCTCGGTGACGGGTGTAACGGAATTGTGCATGAGTTATATCAATATGTATATGTTGTCAAAAATGTACTCGGGTTTCGTTGCCGCGTACAGCGTCACCCGAGGGTGGTATATTTTTTCGGCTCTAGTTATTTCGAAATACTGAGCGAAACTCAGACCATGCTGCACGTGCGAATTGCCTGCAGCGGAAAAACCTAAGTACCTAGCTACGCATATCTGTCACAGCTAGTGTACATATAGAGCAAATTCTCTATAACCAAATTACATTACGACGAGTCTTGTCAGGCAGCTTCCTTGTTTACGGGAGCAAATCTCCAGCTGTAGAGCTGCCTTATACATGCTGCCATGCCTTATACATGGTTTGATGTGGAGTCACAGAACTCTGTGGTTTCGTGTGACGGATACGCTGTGTCTGGTGACGTTTGGTTGGGAAGGGTGTAAAGGTTTTCTCTATGCAAGGGACCAGGGCTTCGCGACCATCGGGTCTGTGATTGATGTGAGTGATCTCGAGGGATCCTTCAACAGACTGAGAGGGGCGGACCATGCGTGGGCGCTTCTCTGGCCATTGACTAGAGCGAGTGGAACGGGAATTACATCTTGGACGTCAAATGGGCGCCACGATAGTTATATATATTGTGTTCCACATTGTAGTATAGATCTTATACTTTTATTTTGTTGATCGGTGATAGGACTTAATTCACGTTTGTTTGAAATTCAATTTGTTAAATTCATGTTTTAATTTTTTCTAGTTGAGTTAATTGTTGTTGATAGTTCCATTTTAGGAACTTTATGATTTTCCTTATCTTTTTGTTTATAATGGTGTCAGATTTGTTAATATTTAATTTGCGTTTATAAATAAACATCTTATAAACACAATTGCTTTTGGTGTCTTCCCTAATCCAGTCCCAACCCGGCTTCATCTTGTGACAACGGGTTCTTCTAGCACTGCCGCTAACACACTTTTAAAAGTTACTTTTGTCCTTGGACGTTTGAATTGAGGACCACAACTAGTGAGTATAATTGCCCACTTCTTTGGTCCAAGCCTCAAAACTCCAATTTTTCCAATCACGTACATCTGTCTAATCAAGGTGTAAGTCACAAGCTACACACATATCG
The DNA here is from genome assembly GCA_028554795.2 of Sinohyriopsis cumingii. Taxonomy (NCBI): domain Eukaryota; kingdom Metazoa; phylum Mollusca; class Bivalvia; order Unionida; family Unionidae; genus Sinohyriopsis; species Sinohyriopsis cumingii. Next base: position 490,108 of record CM068825.1, on the reverse strand, counting down.
TCATAGACATCTTCGGTACGTCAAAGCTGACGAATATATTTTTCCCGTAGAGCTCGAGAAGTATCGAGATGAAAACACAAGGTTTTAAACAGAATGAGTTTATCTTGCTCATTTAAAGAGACCGCTGTCATGTTTTATTTGGTGTTGTGTACTGTTCGTAAAGAGTTCATAAGGAATCGGCTGGTAAACGAAATCCCAGAAATGAAGTCACTAAGACACACATCACACGTCGACCCCAATTCAATGGACACATTTCTCGTAATAAGTGTTGGTGATCCTCCACTGTCTGAATAGTGCCATTGATTTCCTTCCACGGAATATAATGTATCACGTCTGATAAAGGCTGTGGCATGGTTGCCTGTTTTTATACCTCTTTCTGCACAGAGATGATCGTATGATCAGAGATGATCCAGTGACGAATATAAATTATTTAGTCACTAACATGCACGTCACACTGCGTCCAGATGTTTCCACTTGAACTAAATTTACATTGCGTGAAAGATTTTGGTAACCCTCTAACTTTTCTTCTGGAATTCGTTGCAGTAAATCTACATTGTAGCAAATAGAATCAACAGTAACAATCCAATCCTTTGAGCCAATGGGTAGTTGATCAATGTCTGACCGTTGGAACACTTTCATCTGAATCAGTCCTCTTATACCATTCAGGTACCAGATGTTTAAACACCGCTGACGTAACGGATGCAATTGTTCTTTGCCTTTCACTTGTATTTTGAGCTGATCTCTGTAAATGCGTTCTCTCAACTTCACCGGAAAACCACGAATGTTCCGTTGTAAATTATCCATGATCATGTAATACTAAACCCTCTTTTGTTGGAGGTAATAATTATACTTTTTGAACAGTATCGGTTTTATTTTAGTTCCGCATCAAAATGATTTAGTCACTAACACACACCACACGTCGTACAGACGTTTCTTCTTTAACCAAGATTTCTTGGTGTAAAAGAGGTTGGTAATCGTCTAATTCGTCCGCTGAAATTCGGTGTATTAGGATTAGAATGAGCGGCCCCAAATCTGTAGGAATTTCACGCAAATCATCAATGTCCTACCAATGGAACACTTTGCAACGAATCAGTCTTCTTATACCATTCAGGTACCAGATGTTTAAACACAGGTGACGTAATGCATGAAATTGTTCTTTGCGTTCATTTGTATTTTGATCAGCTCTTGGTAAATGCGTTCTCTCAACTCCACAGGCAAACCACGAATGTTCTCTTATCAATTATCCATCCAGGGATTACTGAGGTCATCCCACTAATGGTAGGTACTGACAATTCGGAGACCATCGAGCATGTTCCAGATATGCCGAATCTTTCTTTTCCCTCTCGTGTAGTGACACACCTCAACTGAAGCACTTGACTTTATCCCCTTCGCTCAAGTATAATAATCCGGGTCTGGCTAATTCTTCGGGGGTGGGTCCTCCCAGATATTTAGGCCATTGTCAATAGAATGTTTGAAAACAATTTGTAAAGTCGCAGTATTCAGACAAACGCACAGGGAACGAATATTCATCTTTCACAGGCAAGTTTCTATGAAGGCAGTATACAATCAACAGGAGTTTGCTCAGTTTTGGATGACATCCCTTGGGTGGTAATTGCATGGTCTCGGGTGAAATTTGACATTGAATATGAAAACCAGTAACGAGTCCACGATAAGGAGTGGCACGGCTTTCTAATTCGTCAGGTTTGACACGCAGAGCATCACTTTCCATGGTAGGTGTAGTGGTAGTAGAAGTAGTTATAACAAATTTCCCACGATGCTTTACTGGATCGCTGAGGCCACAGCGTACGGCATCGCTCTCATCGCAAGGTACAGCATCGCACTCCACTTGAGAATCACCGAACTTGAATGATGCCTGTTTGAAAGAGATTCATCTTTCTCGCTTGGTCTTGGTAGTGACACTGAACTATCGGTCTATGACGTTGTCCCTTTTCATATCCTGCCCAATATCGACGTGACCGTAATTGAAGTGGTTGAGAAGCTGCACTCGCTTCTGGTACATGATTTAAAGTTTTTCCAAAGAGCGAATGACGATTTCGTGAGAAGGTAAACGTACAGTCTAATGCGGTTCTAGGTGGTCACTCTAAAATTACCATCCTGTCCAGACTGCAAGATTTCTTTCAATACCACAGAGGTCACCACTCGACTGGTGAGATAATTGAGAGTCCATCGTTTCACTTTACTCTCGGTGTGCACGTCTCTTTGTGGGTCCCGGTATTCGTAGCCGTACTTTTTAGGACCGCCACTAGCAAAACTTGGAATCCTGTAGTCGGTGTGTTCATCTGTCCAGGCTCCTACAGTGAGGGCAATGGCTAAAGATAGGCTCTCTGATGCTCTTCTCGCATGCTCCATGAGCCACGCAAACATTATGAATGTGAATGACGTCTCTTGTCTGCATTAGAAATCGAAAAAGATGAAATTCCCTTTCTTCTGGTCATCTTTTTCCTGTTTGGAATGGTATTTTTGAATGTAGCAATCAAGTCCCAATTACACTATTTGGCGACAAATGTGACACAGTTGCTTTCCTCGGTAAACGTGTAACTTGGCACTATTGGTTGTCGACAAGTAGGGCACCATCTCAGCAGTTAAAATCACTTTTCTGCTGTGAACCTTGTGTCTTTAGACGTTGTTGCTAACAGGCATGGCTAATAAAAGTGCGCTGACAAGCAGTGCAATGTACTCATGGTTGTCCTTCGTCCAGACAGGGTTGAGAGGACAAAAATCCCTCACATTTCGACCCACTATGCTTGTGTTGCTCTTGATTGTTATAGCCATAGTCACATTTCTCACAGTAATAACCGTATCCCAAGAATGCAGTGATACTGGTGATGGCTTCGAAATTTTCATCGTGATAATAGACGTGAGTGTGTTTTCCGTCTTTGAAATCTTTGTCTTGAAACACCAGATGACCACTCACTTCTTGAGGGTGTACTTTCAAGGTGTAGCGTGGAGCCAAGATGTCCTGTAATGTTTGCATTTCAGGAATGCCACACGGTGTGTCTTTAGATAGCCCTGCTTGTTATAACAGGAGTTCTGCTTCTCTTCGTTGTTTGGATCCTTCCGATCGTTGAATAGTTTTCCACCACGATGGCTCGGACTAAACACATCTAGTCTTGTACATTGTTAATTCGGACGAGGCTCGTTTTGGTGCTACGAAGGTCATCCACCAATAACATCTTTTTCCGTCCTGTTACTTGGGGAAGAGACACGTGGGTCATGAACTGTGTGTCTTTTGCATCGGTGATGTGAAACTTATCATTGGATTGTTGCACGTATTGAATCTTGTCGATGACTTTGGAAGGTGTCACTTCTGCTGAGCGACTAAACTCGATCCAAACGGGGGACATCAGATTATCGTGATCAATGGAAAGTCTCAAGCGATCGTCTTCCTTGGCTTCACATTGTCGTTTCAGTGTGGTCAACAAAGAATCACATACATCGGTGATGAACTCTGCTTTCTCCAGCAGTACGTTGAACTTGAAATCTTTAAATTGCACCGTGTACGTGTAAGCCGTCGTTCTAAATTTTCTAGAGAAACACCTTTCCGTCTTTCGAATGTGATAGTAGTTATCAAGGTTTGCTAATGGTGGTGAACCTTGGTTGTGTGTATACTCTCTGGGTCTGGATTCTGGCTCATTCGTGTAATCTTCAAAATCACTGGCAATAATTTGAGCCAAGACTTCAGCTACTGTGCGAGGCGATAAATCACATTTCTGCCAGAAAGTATTCTTCTCTTTTCTCGGTGACATGTTGAGATGGTTTCAAATGACTACATTTTAAACGCCATGGCTGTCTTTATATCCTTGTCAGACCAGTGGATATTTAAAGGGTGTGTATCTTCCCTTTCCATATTCATTTCACTCTCAAACCGAGCAGCATAATGGAAGAACCCACCCAGATCGAACTTCTGATCAGAGTTTTGCGAGGTTTCATAAGAAAATGTTCTTCAGAGAAGTAGACGGACTACTCACCCTACGTTTGCGATAAAAGTCAAGATACTTGCTATATCTGTAAGAAGAATGGATATTGGTCTTCAGAGTGTCCAGACCGTCAAGAAAGCACGGCAGGTGTCAGAAGAGACAAACGTCAAGATACCTGTTATCATTGTCAAGAGAAAGGACATTGGTCTTCAGAATGCCCTATGAAACAACAGGGCAAGAGAAAGAGATGGATTCCGAACAGGAAGAAGGAGAGGCACCCTCCCCAAAGGAAGAACCCAAACAAGAGAATAAAGAGAAGAAAAGAAGTCGAGCAGAAAGTGAGGATGAAGAGGAGGAAAACGTGTGAAAGTGACGAAATTAAAAAAAAAAAAAACAGAGAGAGAGAGTGTACAAAGAGTGTATGCCATTGTTTACCGTCAGTCTCCAGGTGCCTCGGTCCTCGGCCAGCTCTTCCCAGCCATCGGGTGAAATATTGCATGCCTTCATGTCCCTCTTGCATACATCCTTGAAACGGAGTGAGGGGCGGCCGACTCTGTCCATATAGGATATCCTTTGGCAGCCTTCCATCCTCCATGCGTCGGACGTGTCGCAGCCATCGAAGGCGGCGTTTGCTCAACAGGGAGTACATGCTGTGGGTACTTGCACGCTGCAGGATCTCGCTGTGTGGAACACGGTCTTGCCAGCTGATTTTCAGGATGCGTTTTAGGCACCGTATATGGAAGGAGTTGAGCCGGTGTTCTTGCCTTATGTAGGTACTCTAGGTCTCACTTCCATATAGAAGGGTGCTGAGAACGCAGGCCTGGTAGACTCGGACCTTGGTGTGCTCTGTCAGCGCGTTGTTTTCCCACACCCTCTTCGTTAATCGAGCTATGATGGTGTTTGCCTTTCCAAGCCTTCTGTCCAGCTCCATATCAATCGAGAGAGTGTTGCTGATGGTTGACCACAGGTAGGTAAAGTTGTTGACTGCTTCCAGGGTGACACCGTTGATTTTGATGGAAGGGGCAATGGTGGTATCTTGCACCCTGACATATGTTTTTCCAAGTTGATGGTGAGACCAAACTGCATGTAGGCATCAGCAAAACGGTCTCCCAGTCTCTGGAGGGCTTCCTCGGTGTGGGTCACAAGAGCTGCGTCATCTGCAAAAAGCATCTCCCTGATGAGCACAGCTCTCACTTTGGTCTTTGAGCGCAGTCGTGCCAGGTTGAACAGCCTCCCGTCGGACCTGGTGTGTAGATATATGCCATCTGTGGACGTGTCGAAGGCGTAGGACAGGAGCAGGGAGAAGAAGATCCCCAAAAGTGTTGGTGCCAGCACGCAGCCCTGCTTCACACCGCTGTTAATTGGGAAGGAGGTTGAGGAGGATCCATCATACAGGATTGTTCCCTTCATATCGGCATGGAAAGAGATTATCATGCTGAGGTGTTTTGGGGGGCAACCGATCTTACTCAGAAGTTCAAAAAGGCCCTTCCTGCTGACCAAGTCAAACGCCTTGGTGAGGTCGATGAACATCATGTAGAGTGGTTGACCTTGCTCTCTGCTCTTCTCTTGGAGTTGTCGTAGGGAGAAGATCATGTCTGTCGTCGACCTGCCTGCTCTGAAGCCGCACTGAGATTCCGGGTACACACCGTCCGCCAGCAACTGCAGCCTGTTGAGTAAGATGCGGGCGTACACTTTACCAACGATATTCAAGAGCGATATCCCTCTGCAATTATTACAGTCACTGCGGTCGCCCTTGTTTTTGTAAAGGGTCACAATTGTGGCAGAGGCAAAGTAGCTCATGCAGTGGTTTAATGAATGTTGGTTTTCCACGTTTGATAGCTTCGGGCGGGATGCTTTTTCGTTTGGAAGGGAGTCGATTGCTTTACTGAGCTCCTCTAAGGTTGGCACTTTGTCGAGCTCTTCCATGATGGGCAGATTCTTTATGCTGCTGAGGGCTGCATCGGTGACTGACGTTTCTCGGGAGTATAGCTCTGAGTAGTGCTCAACCCATCTGGTCATCTGTTGCCCACGGTCTGTGATCTTCTCTACCATCAGAGATTTCAGGGGAACGACCCCTTTCACTGTAGGGCCTAGAGCCTTCTTGATGCCACTGTACATACCTTGGATGTGTCCGGACTCGGCACTGCGCTGGAACCCTTCACACAGCTGTTGCCAGTACTCGTTCGCACACTGTCTAGCGATGCGTTGGGTGTTACTTCGGGAACTTCTGAGAGCAGCAAGCGTCCGTTCATTAGGGCATTTTTTGTAAGCTATGAAGGCTTTTCGTTTCTCTTCGATTTGTGGTTCCATCCTTGATAGGTGTGCGTTGAACCAGTCCTGGCTGGGCCGTTCCTTCTTACCAAACGTTGACATAGCTGTGCTGTAGGTGGCACCCTTCATGGCATTCCCCTTGGCTGTAGCGTCGTGCTCAGGCAGGTCCTGGAGAGCCTTGTCCAGGGCGGACACATACTCCTCCACTTTGGCGGGGACTGACATCTGCTAGGTGTTTATGTGAGGACGTCCTTTTGGTTTTGAGTGGTGTAGTGTGTGTGGCTGTAGTCGTACTCTGCTGCTCACGAGGGCATGGTCGGAGTCGCAGTCTGCACTGTGGTAGGTTCTGGTGGAGAGGACGCTGTTAAGGGCAGAGCGCCTGGTGATGACCAAGTCGAGTTGGTGCCAGTGATGAGATCTAGGGTGTTTCCATGACATTTTGTGTTGTGGCTTACACTTGAAGAAGGTGTTTGTGACGCACAGGCCATGGTAGGTGCATAGCTCCAGCAGTCTCTGACCGTTTTCGTTGGTCTTTCCAGTGCCATGATATCCGAGGCAGGTAGGCCAGGACTCGTGGTCCGCACCTACTCTGGCATTAAAGTCGCCGAGGAGGAATAGTGGTTCATGTTTGGGGCATCCTTTGATCTGTTCGTCCAGCTTCCCATAGAACTTATCCTTTTCGTCTTCTGACGACGTGAGGGTTGGGGCGTAGACACTGATGATGTTGACAGGACCTGAATCAGTGGTGAGACGGATGGACAAGAGACGCTCAGTGCCCCCTGTGGGAGGTTCAACCGAGGCCAGAAGATTGTGTTTGATTGCGAAGCCCACTCCGTGCTGGCGGGGCTCCTCAGGTTCTCGACCCTTCCAGAAGAAGGTGTAGTCTTCCTCTCTGAGGGAGCCACTAGAGATGAGCCTGGTTTCCTGGAGAGCAGCTATGCTGATTTTAGTCTGGTGAGTTCTCTATCGATGATGGCCGTCTTTCTGGTGTCGTCCACTTCTCTGAGGTCGTCGGAGATGCCTGTACACATGGTGCGCACATTCCAGCTTGCAAATCGAAGAGCTGGAGTCTTCTTTATTGGTTTCTTGTTTCTTTTGTCTGATGTGGAATTACCGTCTGCTTGTCATGCTGAACAACACAATGAGCTCCAGACTCCCACTGGAGCAGGCAGACGATGGCGGGTCAACACCTTATTGACCGTGGGCTGCCCGGCTTGAGGCGGGCGATAGTTGACCAGTGGGACACGATGATCCTTCCCACCGTCAAAGCTGACCCGTGGAGCCCCTTCCCTACGCCAATCGGGTGGGACTTATAACCCGTAAACTGTCAGCTTCTTTGTTGTTTCCTCACTCTGTAGCGAGACTGGAGTGTCCTATCCAGGGCGCAAGCCTGGGTGTGGAGTATAGAGATCCTGGGCTGCCCAGACGTCAGGATCCCCCTCTCGTCCTTGCTGGTGGGGTCCAAAGGAATGCTGAGCATCACATTTGGCACCAGTTTGGATGCAGGAGCTGCCGGAAGGAAGTCGTAGTCGACCCCCAGCAGCCTTAGGGGCTCCACTCCGGATTTTCTGTCTGGGTTTACTCCCGTAGCCTTTCCTTCTCCCGAAGATATCCACAAGGCAGTGGTGCCAGAATCCAATGGATGGGACTTGGTAGGTTTTAGATCAGAGTTTCCTTCTCCTAGATGAACTGTCTGACAAGGCTAACGAGCTTCATCTGCCCGGGTTTGGAGTCAGAGTTTCCCTTCTCTTATAATGGTTGCCTGCCAAGGCTAACGAGCCCAGTCTGCCCACCCAGTTATACCGCCGGGCACTCGGTCGCGCCACACAGCAGGCTCTGTTAAAACAGGGGGCCCCGCGTGAAGGTGCTGCTGTGGACACAATAGTGTAGGAGAGGTCATAAGCAAGTAACCTCCTGCCCCACAAAGCGAGACAGTGGTCCTGCGGCGATCACTACACCTGGGAAGGAGAGGCTATGAGAGACGCTTCACTTTCCTTTGGCAAGCGGGACATCAGGCCCAGGCCTCGCAAACCCCCTGGGCACAGACGCTAGCGCAACTATATAGGGAATGTGACGTCACAGTCCGGTCTCTTCGGAGTGGAAGAATGACTCCGCGCTGTGACTGACTTTTGTAACGCGTGTTTGGATTGGTGAATTAACTTAATCCGTTTCGATCGGCACATCCCCTATAAATAACCACTCTTCACTGCATTCTCTTTACCTGTTCTCGTCACAAGATGTGTAGAAACGTTGCTAATGCACTACAGTACTTAAACCAAAAACAATGTAATATAACTTGTGGTGTGGCTTTCAATTTGCCGAAACTATACCAACAAATCATTTTCTTTCATCTAAAGAATACAAGATTTTGAAATTATTAGACCCAACAAATACAACACAAAATCAGAAACACAATAAATGAAAACTTTTCCTCAAAAATTCTTAATAATAAAAACAAGAAAAAGGCTCGTGACTGAATATATTTTCAATCACGTCAGCGCCTTTACAAATTTCAATCCGTTTTTCTTATCAAGCTCGGTACTTTATAAGCATTATGATGCTATAACACTACAACACTTAAACCAAAAACAATGTAGTATAACCTGTGGTGTAGCTTTCAATTTGCCGAAACTATACCAACAAATCCTTTTCTTTGATCTAAGGAATACAAGATTTTGAAATTATTAGTTTTGCTTAAAAGAACAACACTTCCTTTCAATTCACTATAGCCAAGTATAACTTTCGGTTTGCCGAAACAAATAGTATCCAAACTCTGCACATAACAGCATTGAATGAAGCGCATCTTCCAAATAATTTGAAAAGAACATCCTTACTATAATTAATAATCATCTTTATATAACCTCATATATAGATATGATATTCAATGAGAAAAACAATGATACAAACTGGAATAAAATATGATGTTTTAATCACGTTCGCGTGATGTTGATTTTCAATTCCTACAGAAGCGCTTAGGTACTTCCACAACAGTACTAAAGACCTACATGTTTTCTATCACGTCCGTGTGATAGAGATTTTCGATCCGATTTGGGATGCCAAGGTATTTCAAAAGTAAGTATGAAATGACTTGAAACATACACCAGAAAATTATACAACTTTACTAAATCATAATTGTAACTAACAAAAGAATAGCTCTCTCTTGATAATTATGCCATCATAAATGTGCACTCTAAAGAGAAATTACTAAAGAGAGATTTAGGACTAACACAGAAAACTTCAATCCCTATATCAGGTGCTAAGGCATTTTCAAGTAAAAGCTTAAAGCGCAAAACAATATTTTCCATCACGTCCGCGTGATGGAAGATTTCAATCCTCTTTCAAGCACTAAGGTGCAACAATGCAAAAAATAATTGGACAACAATATGCCACGGTATATAGAAAAACTAGATGCAAATAACAAAATGCAACTGATACACTCATGGTACAAAGATACTATGCATATAGACACTTTATTATTTTTACACATATTTTTGGATACGATTCAAAATTATACACAGACAGGATTAGATAAGAAAACAAAACATAGAAGATTTGACCTAGATAGAGCCGTGCATACAGGAAAAAGGGGACACAATACAACAGAACACACATAAGCACACATCACATTGGACTAAAATTACAGTAGTTAAGTGGGATACCTTAGCGACAATGGGAATTAGCATTACAGACCCCCCCTGGGACTGTTTAGCGACTATGTAAATTTAACATGGAGAAAAACCCTGGGACTGTTTAGCGACTATGTAAATTTAACATGGAGAAAAACCCTGGGACTGTTTAGCGACTATGTAAATTTAACTTGGGAAGAACTCGTGGGACTGTATAGCGTCAAGGGAATTTAAACAGGGTGGGACTGTATAGCGTCAAGGGAAATTTAACATGGGATTTTTTTTAAAAAAAAATAAAAATAAATAAAAATAAAAAAAGGGTAGGCAATTGAAAGTCGATCTCTTTTCGAGAGATGTGGGTGGCCCTGAAAAGGGCCTTTGGTTTTCTTCTTCTAATTTCTTCTATTTCTCCACCAGCTTCTTATTTTCTGTCCTACACTCTTTCTCTTCTTTTCTTTCTTTTCTTCTTTCTTTTTCTCTTCTTTCTGCTTCTCCTCCTCTTCTTTCTTCCTCTTCTCATTTTCTTCTTCCTTTTCAATTTTCTCGTTCCATACTCTCATCCTTATCCTTTCCTCTTCACCCTCCTTCTCCTCCTTTATTTCTTTCATCAGAGCACTGATCATTTCCTTTACTTTTCTTAGATTGTTGATCTCCATCTTCACTCGATGGGGACTATAAGATTAGTGATCCTCGTTTATGTTAACCAAGATTTGCTCCATCATACCCAAATTGTCCAGGACGTCTTGCAATGTTTTCATTTTATCAAGTTGGTTTGAAGCCATCTTCTTTTTTATTCTTTGTAGAATGGTTTGAACGACGAATACTGTGGGTTCTTATAGTGAAAACGCGGACGTGATGGAAAACATCCCCCAAAACATAAAATTGATATTACCTAGATCATAACCAAACAACGCGCGGACGTGAAGGAAAACATCCCCCTACTTTTCTCATTTCATTTGATCTACTATCCACATACGTGAAGCAGCAATAAACAAACCCCAAATCTACTATTCACACACGCAAAGCATTAAAATGAAACCCTTAATCTACTATCCACACAAACGTACGTCAGCGCTTACAAACACACACACACACACACACACACACACACACACACACACACACACACACACAAGAAAAAAGAGTCAGTGTTTATATTCACACTACTCTACATACACACACAGGCAAATCGATTACTATTTCTTTTCTAGAGATTGGGGTAGCCCTGAAAAGGGCTGTTTCTTTTGAACTTCAGAGGCACCTGGTTAATGGCGAAACCTTCCGGGTCTGGCATCACAGACACAACGTCTACTCCAATCATTTGTCCAATTGACTGGAGTGGTTGGAAGAGCTGACGGTGGTTGAATGGCTTCACTATCCCACTCCTCCGTTTGCGGAATAGTGAACACTTCTTGTTCCCTCTGTCTTCTATTCCACAGTCGAGGATGGACAACTGGCCTCCTTGCTTCCTGTGGGTCCTGTACTGGTTCTTGTTGTTGTTGTAACTGTGGTGCATCCATTGCCTGTGGAGGTTCCATCACCCAGGGCTTCACATCACAACTCGGTCTCATGAACAGGTGACACCTGATCTCTCTCTTTCTTTCCTCCTCTTCTTTCATTTTTCTCTCTTCCTCCTCCTGTTCTATCCTGGCTTCTTGCACAAGGGCCTCCGCAGCCAGCTCGTTCAGGAGGCATCTGGCATACTCCAGATGCATCTGAAGTTCCATTAATTTATTCAGTCTGCTGCTCATTCTACTCAGTTTTACTGTTGATCAATCAACAAGGTAGCTAGACTGCCGAGCGATTTTTAATTTATAGTGAAAGCGCGGACGTGATGGAAAACATCCCCTAAAACAAAATTGATCTTACCTAGATCATGACCAAACAACGCGCGGACCTAAAAGAAACACTCACTCACTTTTTATACTACCCATTACTATTCTAAATTTTTTTATTAAATCAATAATATACTATCCACATATGCAAAGCAATCCAATCAAACCCCAAATCTACTCTCCACGCACGTCAAACAGCAAAAAAAGAAAACATGATCATTATACTAACCACACAAACACATACACTCACACCACAAAAGAGTCAGTGTTTATATTCACACTACTCTACCTACACACATTGGCAAATCTATTGTTATTTCTTTTCTAGAGTATTGGGTAGCCCTGAAAAGGGCTGTTTTTTTGTTTGCTGTGGCAATCTTTTAGTTTCTAAGAATGCGACGTCCTCTGAGGATAGACTTTCTGACGGAAAGAGAAGAAGAACTCTTTGGTGTCGATACGACAATCGACAAAGCCTCTGTCAGGTTCAGGTTGCTGCTGCTGCTGCTGTTGTTGCTGTTGCTGCTGTCTCTGAAGTCTGTACTTCTCTGTCCATTCTTCTTTCTCCCTGTTCACTTCTTCTCTGAAGAGCTCTTCTATCAGGTCTTCAGTGACTTTTAGCATTCTCACATTCTCTATCTCTTCAGGCTTCGGTATGAGACTGTGTCTGACCCTATGCAAATTCACGTAGGCTTCGTTTAGCTTAGCTAGTTTGGAGCACATCTTCGTAGGAGGATGAGTCGACAATGGATGGTTAGACTGCAAACTGCCCCGGTTCTTAAAGTCAAAGCGCGGACGTGAAGGAAAACATCCCTCTACGGTTTTCGAGCCGGAACGTTCAATGAGTGCCATGAGAGGGATAGTAAGAAGTCAAAGAGCATGAAACAACATTTCTATAGTCAAACAAAAGACAAAGGCATTTTTTTCAAAACACAACATTTTTTAATTCAAAATCACTTAACACTAACCAACAACTCTAACATTTTTAACAATAATCTAACAATATAAAATCTAACAATTTTTTCAAATCACAAACATTTTTTTCAATTTACACATTATTTTGGACAGGGCTGACAACGTTGTGAATGAAATTGTGATTTCCACTGTTGGAAGTCATTAGGCCATTGATGGACACTACGTTTCCTAGCTTGAGACAAAAGATAAGCATAATGATCACAAAAACATTGATCTACTTTCACATCGTTTCTTGAAGAAGAACGAGGATCAAAATGAGTCACTAAATGTTCTAAAGAATAGCCCAGACTGCGATGATGCAGAAAATACACACAGTACTGTCCACACACCAAGGAATCTGTGCCTTGTAATTTCACATTATTGAATCGGGTGGTCTGAGCATTTCTTCTCATAAAGTCAATGATATCGTCTTCCAAAGGGGGCAATCCATACGAATCGAAATATTCCACACATCCTTCTTGAGGAAAGTAGACGGCTACCCAGTGGGTTCCTGGGAGATGACTGTCGTCCGTGTTGATCACATAAGCTAGATGGTCTTTAGGTTTGCGATGAGGGAGTTCATCTTTAGCACAGACGACAGGATTCCAAGAAGCCGTATACGAACTGTGGTTCAAAACGTAATAAAGTTCCAAGGTATCCATGTTTTTTTCTTCTTCACAGGTAATGATAAGTCATCAATTCGATCCTGACCTTTTGCTTGAAAATGTCTGACAAGTAAAAGGCGTTTGGCTCCGACTTCTTATTCTGGTCAAAGAGAGATTCGATGCGACGGCGCTCCAGAGACGTTAATGGAGGAGAAGAATGTTTATCCAAGCCTTTATACCACTCGTTCAACACGAATTCTATCTCGATGAGACCCCAAGCTTTGTCCAGATATTCGTCCAATTTTTCTTCTTGACTCAACATCAGACATTTGTCGTGTTGAATTTGACTGGGATGATCGTCGTGACATCCATAGCACTCTTCCCTGATCAATTCTTTCATTACATCTGTCAGGAATGAAGCAAAACAAGAGACTAAATTGGCTTCTTGTTCTGGCCATCTCGACTTCATCATGACAACTTCTTCGTCTTGGGATTCAGAACACCCTCACCAAAAATGAGCATAGTACTAGTATTGTTAATAGTGAGATCGTAACAGAATGTGAAACAGGGTGCTTTAAATATAATTCCCACCACGAAGACGCATACATCACCTACATATATATGGACATAGAGTACAAATATAATCTTAAAATGATTCATTTTAAATGCATGCATTAAAACATTGCCGAACAAAGGAGAACAATAGTCCCCAGGGTGGATAGTACTCCCCTAGGTTCAAAGTAAGGAAGAATAGAAACCAGGCCCAATGCCATCCCAGGTATAGGGAGTACAACCGACCAAACTTTAATGGGATAATTTAAACTCTATCATATGATGAACAAAACTTCGACCAACCCTGACTAAATTTGTATTTTTATTCTTCTTGGAGACAAACAAACTTATAACACCTTATGGGAGGACAGGGATACACAAAGCATAAAACATCATTAGAAAACCAGGGCGTCGCTTCTAAGTATTAACCAATTAAATGTGTTGGGATGAGACTAAGAGGTGTCAACATTGTAGAATCATCTACTCACGTATCGTCAATCTGTTACCGATACGAGCGTTTGGAAAAGAAGAATTTATGTGGAGAGACAAAGCTGTTTGAGGAGAGCCCTCATCTACGGACCAGCGGTCAGAAGACGTTTGAGGAAGAGAAGACCTATCCGTTACCGTCTATGTTAATGGAATGATGTTAGCAAAACAACAATGGCCCTTTTCAGGGCCACTCATATGCCTCGAAAAGATTTGCTTTCTTGCCCAATTTTTTTTAGTTAGTTGTATAGTTGTTTGTGTTATATATGTTGCATGTTGTAGATATGCCTCGAAAAGATTTGCTTTCTTGCCTAATTTTTTAAATCTGTTGTTTAGTTCTTTATGTTTGTATGTTATCTTTTGTATGTGTTATCTTTGTCTCTATATTAATGATAAGTCCCCTTGTCCATAATCAACCCCCATTCCTATGTTTAATTTCCCTTGTCGATAGACAGTCCCATTTTTTTGTCGCTCTATACTCCCTTCATGTTCAATTTCCCCCTTGTTAAATTCCTCTTGTCGCCAGAGTGTCCCACGACCTTTTTGACTGAGATTTCCGTTGTCGCTAGGGTATCCCCTATAACTACTTTAGTATGTTGTACACTATTTTCCCTAATAAAACAATACTCGATTCTTTCTCAAATAGAGCAAATCAGCAAACGTCGTCATTTTTTTTACTTTTGCAGAACTCTTCTACCACGTGTTGCATGTAGCACGAAAGCCACCAAATCGTATGGCTCCCATAAGTACACGATTGCCCTCGTTGTAAAATCATATGTATTTAAAAATGCATGGAGATGACGGATAAAAGAAGTAAATCTAGAGTAGACTGGAAACAACTGAGTTTAAAATATTTCAAATCCAGCCATGCATGTATGTATGTATGTATGTATGTATGTATGTATGTTTGTATGCATGTTTGTATGTATGTATGTATTGTTACACGCACATGGGTATTTACTTGACCGAGCAGTTGTCAAACCCTGGCGCGATTCTCGCTAGAAGTCATAAGTTTACCCCGACTTTCCAAAGACTTCCATACAACTTCAGTTGTAAATTAGAAAGCTCGACGTGTCCATTCTATACCTAAATTTTACTCTAATTAATGCAAGACCACAGATAAACCAACCTGCTAAATATATATCAACCGCACATCTGCATGTTTTATCTTCATCATATTTCCGTACCACCAACCGTTCGCGCCTTAGAAAATATACGAGTATACCCTAAAGCTGGGAACTATTTTAACTCCGCCACCTTAGGCCAGTCAATGTATGCTTTCCAGGCACATTTCGCCAATATAACTGCACCACATTTGCCCACATGGCGACATAGATGGTATCTGCCAAGTCCCTTCTTACTTATTCCTTTGTGTAATTTACCGGTTTTCCTACCGAAAATACTGCCCTTGCAGTCACACCACCAATGTACACCACTAGATTTTAATATGGCCTATCTTACGACAGGGACATCCATTCGGTTTTGGCCGGAATTTACTACTAGTGAACCATGGCATCATGGAGAATCACTAACACTTCACTCCTTGACGTTTCCTCCTAATAATTGGCTAATTATTTCAGGCTAGGAATATTTCCATTGCGCCGAATTCCAATAATCACACAAGTAATCACACAAATCTAAGAATTCCTTAAAACGGGGCGCTATAACCAAATGCGCATACTTCATATTTATCACAGTATGTATGTATGTATGTATGTATGTATGTATGTATGTATGTATGTATATAGGAAGGGAGGGTGGTAGGGAGAGGGATGATTGTATGCAAACAAACGTGTTTGCATCCGTTGTTTTCCCTGGTACATATTGCTAAATTTACAGTATGGTTTCTCTGCCATCAGCAATGTTTTTATTAGTATTTATTAGTATTAGTCATTTGGGAGAAACTGAGGTGCGAGGAAAGTAAAGCAACGGTCATTGTAGTCACATTATCAATCGCAGGATTATAAAATATCCCCTCTGTGAATTTTAGTATCGATGACATACTATTCTGTATCAGTAAATGCCTTGTAATCAATACCTGATAAAGGTGGAAGGAGGTAATATAAGAGGGCTCCCATTTCACTGTGTTGCTTGGCCCCTTTCTTCGAACAGGCAATGGAGTAACTGGCCCATTTGCTCCGCCTTGAAACCGACATTGCTAGTAATAATTTATGTTCTCTGTCACGGACAATTAGATGAACAGCGAGAACCTACGGGAAGTCTAAGAATCACAATCCCCCCCAAAAAACAGCGAAAGTAATGCGAAAAACGTATGGATTCTTTGTTCATGCAGTATTCAAAGGATGCCTCCCTTAGGGTGATGACAGACTGATATGTACATTGGCATACTAGAACGTAATTCAATTGGTAATTTTTATGGTTATGGGGACACATGAGGTTTTCACGCAACACAAAACGCAAAACAAAACCGATCTGATAAACGACATGCAGACTAAAGTGAAATTTGCATAGACCAATGCATGCTGGATGAAAACATTAAGATTTAATCAAAGCCGCGCGTATGCATACAAATTTCCATAAATTGATAGTTTGTCTTTACATATTGATGTAAATCCATCGAAGCCATGGATAGTTTATCCAGCTTTAAACGAACTAGGTGGTAATTTTGATTTTGGTTTCCAGGTAATTAGCGAGATTTTGTCTTAATCTTGTATCATCACAGAAGGCACTTATTTTATACAACGCTGTGTAGCAGAAATGAAATGGAAGGAAATCAAAACGTAGAAGCGTGCAGACAATTAAAATATGGTGGCTTTAGCGTCATAGGAGAAAAGCCAGCATATCGATTTATTCAGCCACAGTTAAACGTGAGAACAAACCTTCCAGCTCGATTTAAAGTCTAGGATGAGTTATTGAATTTACTATGTAAAAAGGTGCACAGACTAGAAAGCACATTAGAAGGTATATCTCTGTAACATCCTGCTTCAAAGTATGGAAAACATTAGGAACAGGGTAAAGTGAGAGTCAGTAGAGACAACAGATGTCCCCAAGATAATGAATCTTCTTTCTGAACAGTCTGAAAACCGAGTTCAATTAGGCACAACGGAGTCTGATTTCTTCAAGAAACTAGTATTATTCTTGCTGAAGTTAAAAGGTCATTCATTTCGAAAGTTGAACTTAAAGTTTGTTTGAAAGTTGGCAGGTCAATGTTAAACAATCACTCTGGTTGTTTGTTTAAGGCATTTGCTGACCTAGAGAAACTGTGTATAACTAGTCCTTTGCGTTTGTTCCCAGGCCCCCGTTGGGCGAATTCAGAGACGACTTTAAAGAGTCATTTCGCTGGAGGATGAGATTCTAATCTTAACATTAGAAATTAGCATTCGAGAGAGCTCATTACAAATGTGATGTGTTTTAACGTGGAGTTCATATGCGTTGTCTCGAATTAAAACATTGTGTGTGAACGATTACAATTGGAAAAATGGAAATGTGAGATGCAGCGTTAGTAGTAAAGTGGGGCACATTAGGGACAATGGGACTTAGCATTAAAAAGACCCCTGGGTCAGATTAGGGACAATGGAAATTTAACATGGAGAAAAATCGTGGGTCACTCTAGGGACAATGGGAATTTAACATAGAGTTTGGGCTTGTCTAGGGACAAGGGAAATTAACATGAGGAATAGAGTTTGGGCTTGTCTGGGGACAAGGGGAATGTAACAGGGGACTATAGTGTGGGTCTGTCTAGGGACAATGGGAATTTAACATGGGGAATAGATCGTGGGACTGTCTAGGGACAATGGGAAATTTAACATTACGGAAACCCCTGGGGGATATAGCCTCAAGGGAATTTAACATATGGAAATTGAACATGGTGGATCTGTATAGCGTCAAGGGGAATTGAACATGGTGGGACTATCTAGGGACAATTATGGTAGAGGGTCAAACACAACAGAGACAGAAACATGCATACACTAGTACAAGCGTTGGATTTATATATAAAGCATTACGAAGACCTGAAATCTTGCTGGGGTGTTCAAAAATTTTCATAATTGTAATGATGTTATAAATAGCTATAATCAAGGAAATGCTCAACGACAAAATGGATGTGACTAAAAGTAACGTTAAAATGACGAAATTGTCCCAGAATTTAAAGGAAAATAAACATATCCCCGAAAATTAAGTTACAATGGTTTAGACTAAAATGGATAAAATTAGTAACTACTTACAATATCAACTTCTGTGACGATCGTGGATAAATACGTATGTATCTATAATCAGCTGAAATTCCTATGAAATCCCACTATCTATTTATAGCTCCAACTTGTGGGTTTTTCCTTTGGAAAATCCCACTATCTTTTTATAGCCTCAGCTTGAGTGACGTTCCTGTTTATGAATTCTAGTATATATGTATAGCTACAAAATGTGGAAATCCCCAAGTCGATATTTATAGTCTCAAAATTTCCAGCGTCAGTGACGTCACTGTACTGAACACTAGGGGATAAATGGCAACAGTGTTGCAAGTGGCTGACCTGAATACGCGCTACTGTAGGTAGGTAGGTAGAGTGTATATGATAGGGATAAAGTGAGTTTTATAGGGACAAACAGAGACCAATACACACACACACACACACAACATACGCGCGCAGACTCACACACACACACACACACACACACACACAGAGGGAAGAGGAAAAAACAAACCCCAAAATATACTATCCACACTCGGGAGGAAGAAAAAAAAAAAACCAAATATAAAATCTACACAACGTACGCGAACAAACACACACACACACACACACACAACATACGCGCGCAGACTCACACACACACACACACACACACACACACACAGAGGGAAGAGGAAAAAACAAACCCCAAATATACTATCCACACTCGGGAGGAAGAAAAAAAACAACCAAATATACGATCTACACAACGTACGCGAACAAACACACACACACACACACACACACACACACACACAACATACGCGCGCAGACTCACACACACACACACACACACACAGAGGGAAGAGGAAAAAACAAACCCCAAATATACTATCCACACTCGGGAGGAAGAAAAAAAAACAACCAAATATACGATCTACACAACGTACGCGAACAAACACACACACACACACACACACACACACACACAACATACGCGCGCAGACTCACACACAGAGGGAAGAGGAAAAAACAAACCCCAAATATACTATCAACACAGAAGGGAGATAATACAAACCCCAAATAAACTATCCACACAAACGTACGCGAACGCATACAAACCCCAAATACACTATCAACACAGAAGGGAGATAATACAAACCCCAAATAAACTATCCACACAAACGTACGCGAACGCATATAAACCCCAAATACACTATCAACACAGAAGGGAGATAATACAAACCCCAAATAAACTATCCACACAAACGTACGCGAACGCATACAAACCCCAAATACACTATCAACACAGAGCGGAGATAATACAAACCCCAAATAAACTATCCACACAAACGTACGCGAACGCATACAAACCCCAAATATACTATCCACACAACGTCGCTAACGCATATAAACCGCAAATATACTATCCACACTCTGCAGGAAGAAGAAGAAAAACAACCAAATATGCGATCTACACAACGTACGCGAACACACACACACACACACACACACACACACCACAGAGGGAAGAAGAAGAAAACCATTATACACTATCCACACGCAGTGAAGAAATAACCCTTTATATATATACTATCAACAGAGAGTGAAGAAAATAACCCATTATATTCCATCAACACAGAGTGAAGAAGAAAAAGTTTTTGAAAGCACCTAAGCCCTCACCTGCAATGACCAACTCTGCCAAACACCTACACCCCACCCACCCCCACTCCCAACACTACAAAACCCATTTAACCCGTTATTTTATGGCATCAGTGTGTGATTTAGGAAACATCAAGACACAAAATGATGGACGAATAGACTGACTATTGTTTACGGACTTGCATGCCTAAAGAGCGTGCGTGAAGGAAAACATCCTTCCATTTCAATTCTAACTAAAACATGATCCAGAGGGATAGAGAGAGGTGAAAGAGCACAATTTCATAAAGTGTGAGTAAAAACAAAACACGCCATCCTTATTATACAATGTCAAGACCAAGAGACACTTACGTTTTCTTTCTGGTCTATTCTCTTTTAGAAGGTAGTATGAAATTTCACATCAGGGCCAACGCATCGGCTCACATTGTCAATTTTTCCATTTCCATGTTTTTACTGGCACAAGTTCTTCATCATCTTCAATTTCTTCTTCTTCTGAATCCCTCTTCTCTGTTTCGTCTTGTTTTTGTTTCTTCTCTTTTCTCGTAGGGCACTCTGAATTCCAGTGTCCTTTCTCCTGACAACGATATTAGGTATCTTGACTTTTGTCTCTCTTTCTTAGACGAAGCAGGTATTCTGGAGACAAATACCCATTTACCTTTGCAGATATAGCAAACTTCATTAGCACTTACACACTTTCGTATGACTCTCATCAAATCAACGACCAAAAGAGTAAGTTTTGTTGCCACTTTCGCACGTGAATTATGCTTTCGTATGACTTTTAGCAAATATTTGACCAGCAGGTCGATCTGTGCTGACTCTTCCATCTTCTTGATCGTTTGAGAGCGGAATGAATACTCTGACGCTAAGACACTCTCCTTATATACATGGACCTGCTGCGTATGAAACCTAGTCAAATGTAATTTTGCAATAAGATGAAACGATTTCATTGAGGAAGTAAAAAGCAATGATGTACCGTATCGCCTCACACAAAACCTGAAGTTTTAGTTCAAATCCGTGTTAGCGATTTCGAAGACGACATAACTGAGCTTTAATCAATGCTCTCCAATTATGCCACAAAACCACGAGTCCTGATTCACGCCAAAAGAAATTTCGTTCGGTCCATAAAAAATAGTATCACATCTGAGAAACGCAAAAACGAACTTCCAGAAAACTGAGAACGACGGCTTACACCTACAACGTAAATGTGTGAGTTCAAGTAGTGCGTAAAACTTAGTCAAATTAGATTTTTATAGCCAAGACGAAACGATCTCTTTTCGAACAAGAAAGCAGACACCAAGCGACAATGGCGATCCGTGTCACACAACACTTTTCAAAATGTATATTATCAGAGGTTTGTTCTAGCGATCTGCACGGTTAAATAAATGTTGATGTATTTTGCAATAAGACGGACACAATTTCCATGGGATCGCCCATGGTACGATTGTTCGTGCATTAGTTTAATTTTTAAAAATATTTTTTTATATAAATCGCCTATAGGATAGACCCAGTAAAGCATGACCATTCTCGTCACTGTCTGAATAGCTACTCAAGTCAATTCGAAGCGAACGCGGTAAGAAAATAAGGATAGCCAATGAAATGGCTTACAACGGGTGATGCATTGTTTTGTTCTAGGGCTGTGTGGCATAATAATCCCTATGTTCTTGCGTTGTTACCATTACAGTGCAGACAGACTGAAATGTGAACTTACAAGCCCTCTTTGTGTGTGTTGTACCATTTCTTCTTACCACATCAAAACAATGAGCGTCACAGTATTGGTTCGCGTTTTCAAGCTGACCATTCTTTTATATCTCACTTAAACATTTCGACATAAACACTCACATCGGTAGAGTCAGAACAGACGTGTTACAGTATTGAGGGGCATGTTATCTTTTCTTTTTCAAACTAATAAATTTGGGGTTTGTATGAAGTAAAGAACCGAAAGTACAGTGAAACTCAAGGATGATGACCCAATCTGTCTGTCTATTGATGCGTGTATTTACTTAAGAAGAAATATGACCTCTAAAACACAAAAAGATACGGCAAGCATGATTAGATTAAACACAACGATGTTTTCCTTCACGCCCGTGTAATTTAGAGTTTCAATCGTCTTTGAAGACAAACTTGCTCTCCTTTTGTAGGGCTTGAAATAATAAAAAAACTGAAAAATCTTAAGCACTTTGCTATAGATAATTTCATCAACAGACCAAACAACATAAATACCGTTACAACAATAGAAAGCCTTAAATCTTCTATCAAAAAGAAATGCATGAAAAAAATTAAAGATTAACGATAACTAACCAATGAAACCGAATTTAACAAAGGCAATGACATGTGAAGAAATGCCTCTCACTTTGGAAAGGTAGGCGAATGTACTCTGTCATGCACCGTCAACTTGAAAAAATTATAAACAGAGAGAAACCTGAATTCAAAATTCAGTTGTTTCTTTTTCTTCAAAATTATTTCGTTTCTTTTTTCTATTTTTTTTTGGAACAAATCTAAGCACTAATATAGAGTGGAAAAGGGAAAATGCACATACAAGCTTTGATATTTCTGAAAAAAGG